>PVKC010007924.1:0-28822 GCA_004027635.1 Crocidura indochinensis | reverse complement strand
AAAAAAAAAAAAAAAAGAAAAGTCTCTTCAAAAAGTGGTGTTAAGGGGCCCGGAGAGATAGCACAGTGGCGTTTGCCTTGCAAGCAGCTGATCCAGGACCAAAGGTGGTTGGTTCGAATCCCGGTGTCCCATATGGTCTCCCGTGCCTACCAGGAGGTATTTCTGAGTGGACAGCCAGGAGTAAACCCTGAGCACCGCCGGGTGTGGCCCCAAAACAAAACAAAAAAAAACAAAACAAAACAAAAAAGTGGTGTTAATCAAATGGTCAATTACATGCAAAAAAAAATGAAGTTAAACCTTTTTCTAATTCCATGCACAAAAGCCAAAGCAAAATGGATTAAAGATCTTGGTATCAGACATAAATCCATATTGTTCATAAAGGAAACATAGGCAGATATCTCCATTACATCAAAACACCCCTGATCAAGCAAATGGGAGCAAAGATAAACAAATGGGACTATATTAAGTTAAGAAGCTTCTGTACCTCAAATTATAGAATTATTACCAGTATATAAAGACAGTTCATAGAATGGAAAACTTACCATATTTACAGAAAAAATTCAACTGATAAGGGGTTAATATCAAAGATCTATAAGACATTGTTAGAACTTTATAAGAAAAAAATTCCAGCCCCATCTAAAAATGGGGAGAAGAGACAAACAGATACTTTCTCAAAGATGAAATACTAATGGACAAAAGGAGAGCCAGAGTGATAGCACAGCAGTAGGGCATTTGCCTGGCACGTGACTGATCCAGGAGAGCCAGGAGTAATTTCTGAGCATATAGCCAAGAGTAACCCCTGAGCATCACTGGGTGTGACTCAAAAAGGCAAGCAAACAAAAAAAAGCAAACAAAACCCAAAAATAAAACCAAAAAACAAAATAAAAAGGACAAAAAGCATATAAAAATAGTGATCTGCATCATTAATCATGAGGGAGAGCAAATCAAAATAACAATCACATATCATCTAACTTCACAAAGACTGGTATACATCAACAAGAACAAGAACAACCAGTGCTGGATGGACTCAGGGAAAAAGGGATGCTCATTCACTGCTGGTGCGAATGTTCAGTGTTCCAACTTTCTGGAAAACAGTATAGGCAGTCCTAAAATATTTAAGAATCATGCTTTCATTTAACCCGAGAAACTTCACTTCTTGGAATATATCAAAGGACCCTAACCAAAAAAGTGAAAAGACATTTGTACCCCATGTTCCTTGCTGCACTACCCACAATAGATAAAAAATCTGGGAACAACCTATATATTTAAAAATAGATGACTGGAAGAAAAAATCTGGTAAATAGGGACTGGAGTGATAGTACAGTGGGGAGGGCATTTGTCATGCATGGGGCTGACCTGGGTTATTCCTTGGCATCCCATATGGTCCCCAGATCTGCCAGGATTAAATTCTAAGTGCAGACCCTTGAGCATCACTCAGTGTAGCTCCCTCACAAAAACAACAACAACAAAATAAAAAACAAAAATATCTCATAAATATACAAAATGGTATATTATTTAGCCATATGAAGAGATAAAATCATGTGATTTTTTATTACATGGAGTGACCTTAAGTGTATCATGCTGCATGAATTTCATCAGAGCTAGGAATAACTGACATAGAATGATCTTTCTCATAAGAACTAAAAGAAAGATAATAATGGAATAACTAATACCCAAAGACAATGGAAACAAAGAACAAAAGAATTGGTGTTTAGAAGGAAATAAGCCATTTGAGGGGTCTGGAGAATAAGATAGAAGGAGATGATGCTAAAAGGTAAAGTATTGTATATGCATTCATATAAGGAACACTACTGTAAACCATAGTGCAAGAAAATTTTCAAAAGTGCCTCTGGTGAAGGGATTGGTGTTGAATCATGAATAACATTGTAAATTCACAGTGACTAAATTAAAAAAGGAAATTGAACTGTAAGTATTATCACAGTCAGAAGTATGAGAGGAATAATCTATTAAGGAAGTTACAAGAAACAAAGCTGAAAAAGAAACAGGGGAAAGGCAAAGAAGATTAGAAATGATCGACGATAAGTCTTCCCTTTTTTGCTGTATCTTAGAGCTTTTATTTATTCTAACAACAACAACAAAAACACTGGAAAAATATGAGTTTATTACTTCCATGATATAAAGACTCTGATTTTGTACATATTTGAAGGAATTTAAAACATTATTCCTTGGATATGTTTTAATCAAGTGTAGTAAGAAAATCAGACATGGTAATACATATTACAAATAAAGAAGTTTTTTGTACTCTAAAATCCCTAGGAACTTAAGGCAATGCATGCCAAAGAGGGTCACTGTGAAAACACTAGAATTGGTTGGAAATTAGAAGTCAGTGGGAACAAGGGGTAAGAGCCTTTATTGTAAATTTTGTGGAAGAGGCAAGGCAAGACTGTAAATAGATTTACGATTAGCCCATATTCCTAAGGGCATGAGGCATAGTAATTGAAAGTGAAAGCTCTATGAGAGCTCATTGATGTATATTATTGGGTATCCAGCTCTTAGACTGGTTTTATTAGAGGACGATTATCTTTGGAAAGAATGTGCTATTTCTAGGAAACTGCCCACCAGTAGCCATGGTGGGCAGACTATTGAGATAGTCACTGCAAGGTTCTCAGATATCAGACTGTGAGAATAGATTTGCTTAGTAGAATGACATGAAAAAGCCTTAAAGAGGATAAAAAAGGGGATCTAACGCATAAAAACCTTCCATACTGCTAGATGCAGTTTAGGGACTGTGTTGGAGGGTCAGGGACACTTGCGTGCTGCTGGTGGTGGTATATCACTGTACCTCAATACTTAAACATTCGCACTATCATAATCATGTTACTTAAACTACAATAACAGATGTAATTTTTTTTACTTTTTTTTTGTTATTTTTTGGGTCACACCCAGGGGTGCTTAGGGGTTGCTCCTGGCTCTGTGTTAAGAAATCGCTCCTGGCAGGCTCAGGGGACCATTGGGATGCCAGGAATCAAACTACCATTCATCCAGGTGGGCTATGTGCAAGGCAAAATATGTGCTATCGCTCCAGTCCCTGCTTTTTTTTTTTTTTTTTTTTTTTTTTTTTTTTTTTTTTTTTTTTTTTTTTACATTTTTAAAAATGTAAGAAATTCTCAAGATTCAAACAAAGAGAAAAGATGAAGATTAACTTAAGTGTGGCAGTCACCTAGGATTCTTTTGGGCAGGATCTTAACACAATGGCAGCCCTTTTCCATGAAACATTTGGATGTATATTTTTTAGCAACCATTAAAGGTTTAATAATTGACATGAATTGTGTTATGTGAGAGGGCTACAGATCTGAAAGATAATTTTTTAAGGATCTCTCATTTAGTTAAACCATTCAAGTAAACTGTTCCATCACCAGTATGTATTATAAATGAAAAAATGGGCCCCTCCTCACTTGTAAAGTGTAAATTTACATCACTGATTATTCACAGACATGCTAGAGTATAGGAAAGATAATCAAATTAGTTAGACAAGTCATTCTGAGAAGAAGCTTCAGTTTATGTTGCTTCCTTAGCAAAATAAAAGAAGGCAATTACTGGAACGTGGGACAGGACAGTAAATAGTTGAGTCATTCTACTTTGAAAAAAAGGGTTCTTTGGTTAATCATGATAGATTAAATGTACATGTTTTTCTATGCTACCTCTTAAAGCCCTGTGAGTATGAGATTTATAAACAAATTGAGGATTACTCTAAACCCACAAAGAGAAGAAGAATATGAGTTAAAAGTCGCATGAATCCAAGGATAATAAGATATTCTGAGACAATAGGAAGAAGTTGAGTGCATTATAATGAACTAAGTTGAGCTGAGATAGTTAATATCTAACACCTGGTGGGAGTGCAGGACGATATATATTGAAAATGAAATAGAAGCTGCTGGAAGCAAGAACATTTAGTAGAATAATTGATAAATATAACTCTGTAGTTAAGGATACACAATAAAATTAGTTAAAGAAAGACTTAAATATGTATGAAAGATACTTAAAAGCAAGTCCTTTTTACTAAAGGTCAACCTACTTATCCTCCAATCTCAGCAAAGTTGGGACTAAGGAGCCAGAAATTCAGATGGAAGAAATTGTGTATTAAATAGAATTATCTAATAATCTATAGAATTAAATTAATTTTATTTAATTTAATTGAAATAATTTTTATCTCTGTTGGAAACTTTAGAGCCATATTAACTATGTGTACATAAATTATACCACATGGTCAATGGGATTTGGGTGAAGGTTATATATGGTCAATTAATCTATGTGATTTAGTCAGTAAACAGATAGAAAACAGTTCCTGAGAGGTATTCTTCTACATAATATGTACATTATCTTGTAGAGCAGAGGGGAAAAATCATAAGAGAATTTTTATTCTTAAAAGAAAAAATATAAATTATTACTTAGAAATGAATAAGAGACAACATAGCACACCATGTCTTCATGACCCACTCATGTGTTGTTGGACATCTAGGTTGATTCCAAGTCTTGGTTACTGTATTATGTGCTACAGTAAATCATACATTCTTTCAGATGAATGTTTTTTCTGTCCTGGGAATAGATATCCAAGAGAGGAATTGCTAGGCCATATAATAGCTCAGTTTTGAGTTGAAAGAAATTTAAGAAAGATTGAAAAAAGGAAAGAAAGAAGGGAAGAAAGAAAGAATAAAGAAAGGAAGGAAGGAAGGAAGGAAGAAAGAAGAAAAGAAAGAAAGAAAAAAGAAAGGAAGGAAAAAAGAAGGAAGGAAAACAAAAGATGAATATGCCTCGTTTTATATACATGCTTTGTTTTGTTTTGTTTTGGTGGTGGGAGTGACATGTGCTGGCAATTCCCCACCAATCATACCAGAGGCTTTGTTTGTTTGTTTTGTTTTTTGAGTCACACCTGGCCAGACTCAGGGGTTACTCCTGCACTCAGAAATCACCCCTGGCAGTCTCAGGGAACCATATGGAATGCCAGGATTCAAACCATCATCTGTCCTGGATATGCTGCATGCAAGGCAAATGCCCTACCACTGTGCTATCTTACTGGCCCCTACACCAGAAGTTTAATGTAAGGAACAGAGGATACATTGCTGTTGCAGACTTGTGATACTCAAGGGATCATATGGTTTCAGGAATAAAACCAGTGTCAGCCCATTCAGGATTAAGCATCTATGCAAAATAGGCACCTTAACCCCTGTACTATCTCTCTAGCCCTAGAAATTTAATAAATGGGAACCTAATTTTATAACAACACAAAAAAGGTAACATAAAAAGTAAGAAAGATGGAGTTATTTTCTTTCTTTCAAACTATTTTATTAAGATTCAGTAGATAGATCAGAGGACTGGAGCATATGCACTGCATTAAAGGGGCTCTAGCTACCATTTCTGGCACCATAGGATATCCTAAGCACCAGCACATCTAAGACTAAACAGCATCCAGCTGGAAATATCATGGTAAGCAACCCCTGGGCCTCTCTGAGCACTGCTTGGGAGAGACCTCCCTGAAATAAAAATTAAAAAAAAATGTATTTCAATTGAATTGTGTATTCTTTGAAATGTGACTTTGACATTCCAATGTAGTTCAATGCATCACTCTAAAGAAATATATGGCGTTCAGAAAACAATTTGTAAACCATGATTTATAGCACATCTTTGGAAGAGATCATAGCTTATCATCTATCACTTGAATTCTGATGAAACTCATCAATTTTGGCCAAATGTGTCAACCTTATTCCTTATAGGCAGCAATGAATCACGACTAAAGTCAGAAGAGAATGTGGGCTTTGAAGTCAGTTTTGAAATGAACACTTATCCCACTATTTTTAATTGTTTATCATACTACAAAATTTTAAGCTCCTATTTTGGGTTTCCCTATAATAGCCATGATAAAAGAGCAGAATCTATCACACAAAAGTGGAGACACTTAAAGGAAATATCACAAGAATGAACATATACTTAGCACTAAGTGAGAACTAGTTAATATTTCCTTTGAAAGATATAAAAATATTTCTTTAGAAAATTGACCCACTAGAACTTTTGCCCATGACACACTTTTTTGCTTATAGAAGCAAACTCTTATGCATGAAAACTAAAACAACCATTGTGGTAGTTCCATTGTACAATGGAGAATGTTTAGATAGACTCAATGTTGGCAGAAGTACGCAATTGCTAAATGTTGTTGAATTCAAACTAGTAAAGAAAGAGCAATGTTAAATAGTTTTAGTCAACTTCCTGTATGCAAATATTCCTATTGCTAAATCTCTTCTAAAATGACAAGCAAAAAGAGGAAGTAAATAAAAAGGGAACGATAAAACACATGAGAATAAAAAATGTTGACAAGATATATTAACAAATTTCTGGAGGATAGAAAAGGCAGCTTATATAAACAATAAAGAAAACTTGTAACTTTTCCTGGATGGAGACTCATTTGGTCCATGCTTGGTGTACTTACTCTGTATTCTTTGTACAGAAGTGAGCCCTTGTGCTAATCACAGGACCATATAAGTTGCATGGGATATAACCAGGGCCAGTACATGAAAGATAATTGCCATGCTTATTCTACTTTCTCTCTGGTCCAAGAAAGCTACCATAGGTTTAAAAAAGAAAGAAAGAAAGTGAAGATCAAGTAAGTTTCTATTTACATTTCCAGTTTATATTCCTGAAAAACCCTCAAGTTCCTAGGTTTTCAAGACCTAGGTCTTTCAATTTTCTAGGTTCGGGCAAGTAAGAGATTGCTTTCCCATGTGGAGAAGGTGAAACTAAGAGATAATTTATTTAGGGTTGTATTAATACAGCTTAAACAAATTGAATAAAGTGAGACTCAGTTAAGGGAATTAAATCTTACAGCTAGCATTCAGTAGAGCAGTCATCACTCTCTCACTCCCTCTCGTCAAGAGAGAGTACAGACATGAGGAGTGGGGTAGAAGGTACAGTGTCTTAAAGTATTGGTTCTGTGGGTTGCCAGTAAAATATACCACTAATTGCTGTTAAGCTGCTGAGTTCACTAAATTAGGATGCCTTGTTCATGGAAATAGTTTTTGTTACATAGCTTACTTGCCTTAAATTTAAGAAGAATGTATAGCCTAGAATTAGATAACAGAAGGAAACTTTCATATATATGGGGGGGGCACACTCAGAGGCACTCATATGTTAATGGTATGAGCTTAGAAATCGCTCCTCGCAGGTTCCAAGGACTGTATGAGATGCCGGGAATTGAAATCAGGTCCATCCTGGATCAGTTGAATGTAAGGCAAACTCCCTACCACTGTGAAATCTCTTTGGAACTAGAAAGAAATTTTCAATATAAAAAAGGGACCCAAAGCAAGGAAACAGGAGTGATGGAGAAGGGAAATAGAGAACTAGCAGTGACAACAAAATGTAAAAAAAAAATTTCAAAATTATCCTTACAGTTTTTTTTGGGGGGGGGGGGTCACACACGGCAGTGCTCAGGGGTTACTCCTGGCTCCATGCTCAGAAATTGCTCCTGGCAGGCACGGGGGACCATATGGGGCACCGGGATTCGAACCGATGACCTTTTGCATGAAAGGTAAACGCCTTACCTCCATGCTATCTCCCAGACCCCATCCTTACAGTTTTTAACCTCAGAGATACAAGGTAGATAATAGCAAAATCAGAAGACATAAAATATTTGAGAAGATAAAGGACATTTAAAAATTAAAATTAAGAGGGCCGGAGAGATAGCATGGAGGTAGTGTGTTTGCCTTGTGTTCAGAAGGACAATGGTTCGAGTCCAGGCATTCAATATGGTCCCCGAAGCCTGCCAGGAGCGATTTCTGAGCCTTGACCCAAGAGTAACCCCAGACCGCTGCCAGGTGTGATCCAAAAACAAAAAACAAAAACAAACAAAAAATTAAATTAAGAACTAGAGAGAAAGTACATTGAATAAGGTAGCTGCTTTATATACTTCAGATCCTGTTTTGATTCCTGGCAAAATTCATGGTCCCACAAAAACCCGAAGGGAAATAAAAAAGGAAATTTCCCTGGATATGACACACCCCCAGACCAACAAAACAAAACAAACTGAAAACCTCAGACATAAAATGAAGATGGCAGAATAGAGCTGGAAAGATTGCACAACAGGCTAGAAACCCTACTTCGCATGTGGGAACACTGGATTTGATAATGTTACATAGTTCTATAAAACTCTTAAAAGTGGTTGCTAAGCACTGAGATAGAAATTGCTTCTGAGCAACACTGGGAGTGGATTAAAAAAATGCAGAAGCAGTACTGGTAGCGCAGCAGTAGGACATTTGCCTTGAGCACAACTGAATCAGGATGCAGGTTTGATCCTTGGCATATCATATGGTCTCCTAAGTCAGGAGTGATTTCTGAGTGCAGAGCCAGGAGTAACCCCTATATGTTACTAGATGTGGAAAAAAAATATATATATATATATATATATATATATATATAATTTTCAGTTGAAGTTTGTGAATGTAGGGTAAATTTCTGAAAACATACATAGAAATTAGAAGGAAAAGTATGAATGAAAAAAATCAAACCAACAGTAGTTAAAAGGAGGTGGAGCAAATATGACCAATAAAATATTTAAAAAGGTGCCAAAACTTCCAAAATTAAAAATAAAGGCGGGAGCCGGACGGTGGCGCTGGAGGTAAAGTGCCTGCTTTGCCTGCGCTAGCCTAGGATGGACCTCGGTTAGATCCCCCAGTTTCCCGTATGGTTCCCCAAGCCAGGAGCGTCTACTGAGTGCATAGCCAGGAGTAACCCCTGAGCATCACCGGGTGTGGCCCAAAAAACAAAAACAACAACAAAAAAAAATAAATGAATTTTCTCATTAAAAAGCTCTTTTGAAAGGAAGTCGTGGGTGATAAGTTTAAAAGGCTTACATAAAGAAAATGGTTATTGGGGTTAGACAACTTAGACACCTGTAGCCTGTAGTTGGTTTTATGCCAGGATGCTTCATAGATAAGATCTTCCTGTTTTTAGGCCAACGATTTTTCCTTTCTATTTTCCCAAAATTTTGCTGTGCCTATGCAAACAACAAAAACAACTGCCATACACACCTTTTCAAATGTCTTTTTAAAATCTATTATTTTTTTTAAAAAAAAAGAGCTTACCAAACCTTCTGCTATTATATTAATGATTTTATTGGAGATACAATAATTTTCACAAATATATTTGCTACCGAACTATTTATTATTTCTTTTTTCTTCTCTTCCACTTTTTTTAAAATTTTTCTTTCTATTTTCCTTAATAACTTTGCTTTCCCTTTGTCTTGAGACAAATGTATTTTGATCAGTTATTGTCAACTATGTGACGCATTTTCTTTAAATTTCTTTTTTTTTTTTTTTTTGGTTTTTTGGGCCACACCCAGTGACGCTCAGGGGTTACTCCTGGCTATGCACTCAGAAGTCGCTCCTGGCAGGCACGGGGGACCATATGGGAACCGGGGGATCGAACCGTGGTCCGTCCTAGGCTAGCGCAGGCAAGGCAGCAGGCACCTTACCTCCAGCGCCACTGCCCGGCTCCTTTAAATATTTTTTTAATTGTCACAAAATTTTGTTACATTTGGGCGAAAAGTATTATTGAAATTTTCAAAGAGAAAAAAATCTGGTTGCATAGATAGAATTAGGAAATAGAATGAATGACATTAGGTTCTCTGAGAGCTAGATAACAGTGACACAATTGCTTTGAAATTCTGGAAGATAATATTTACTATAGAAATTCCAACTCAAAAGAGCAATCAAGTATGAATGTAGAATTCAGGCACTTTCTTGAAATTAAAGGTCATATTCTATGCACTCTTTTGTCCTCTTTCTTATAACGTTACTGAAAATGTACTTCTTTCAATAGAGAGTAAAAAGAAAACAAGAGAACATAGAATCCTGACAATAGGCTACTCAAGACAAGTGACAACTTTGTACTGGATAAAATGCTGCAGGCTAAGAAGAATCAGAGAGAAATATTTCAAGTAGGAAACACAATTGACTTTGGACATAATGGATTATTGATTTAATAAGGCTTTTGTGAATATCGTTAGATGCAAATAGCACAGTAATGCGAATGGAATATGGAAAATCATTCTTAACTTCAGGGAAATAAAAATATTCTGCTAGGTCTATCATTAAACCATATTTACATGGAATTGCAATTAAATAGTACCAATATTTATTTGGCTCCAAGTTTTATATTTAGCTTACTTACTTATTCATTTAATAAGCAGTCATTATATTAGCATACTTAGGCTAGGCACTAACATACACATGAAAATAGGCTACTCTTCCTTCTCTGCCTTTTGGGGAGCTTAGTAGAGACAGATATGAGAACAATTGTAAAAGAAAATAATGAACTGTAATCTCACAAGGTCAACAATGCCATAGAATAATAACAGCAGCAGTGCTGAGCAAGACCAATGTACTATCACTATAGCAATCTATTTTCCTTAATTCCTATATGATTATCTTATGCTTCAAAGGAAAAAAAAAGTCATCTATTCATTTCCCAAAGCAGGAAAAGAAGCCATGTTCATTAGAGAAAGTAAAAATAAAAATGTAATCTTCTGCTACCCTATAGAATCTTCTGAAGCTGGTGATCTAAAATATCCCAAGGGTATCCATTAGTGAAATTGGTCAGTTGTAATTAGCAGTGTAAACTACAATAAGAGAAAATGTAAAGCACTCCAAAATCAAGTTTAGAAGTAGCAGAAAAAAAAATATGAAAGGGGGGGCTGGAGTGGTGGCGCAAGCTGTAAAGTGTCTGCCTTGTCTGTGCTAGCCTAGCACTGACTGCAGTTTGATCCCCAGCATCCCATAAGGTCCCCCAAGCTAGGAGCGATTTCTGAGTGCATAGTCAGGACTAACTCCTGAGTGTCACTGGGTGTGGTCCCCTCAAAAGTCAAAGAAACAAAAAAAGAAAAGAAAAGAAAAGAAAAAAATATGAAAGGGGGAAGGATTTTGGGAATGTTAGCCAATTTAATTCTGTGGCAAGGGAGAAACATTCTCTTGCAATACGTGTCACTAGTTCACAGTTTGTGTTTTTTTTTTTTTCTGAGCTTGCTGCACTTAAACATAACTATATATACAATATTAGAGAAAGTTTCATAGTAAAGTGGAATACTCTAAATGTATTAGTGGTAAGTGGAATAAATGTGCAAAATGCTAAGAGGAGTTTGTGAACAATACTACTATACTACTACAATACTACTACTATAATACCAAAGTGAAAAATGAAATAGCCACTTGCTTTAATTACATGATTTAAATGTGAGTTGTGAGAGCATATAATCTACCTTCATCCTGATGAAAGTCAAAGACTTTTCTGATGAAAGTCAAAGAGTTTTCTAGAATAGACGCAATCCTAAGAGAAACTGACTTATGGGAGTTGATGACAGAAGCATTTAGGAAAGCAAATCAACACTTGGAGAGCAGTCAACTGTCAGTGAGAAGTGATTCAGCAATCTGAGAGAGCTGAACTTTAAGTCCACTGAGAAAATACCTAGGAAATGAATCAATCCACAAAGCTGCTGAATGCTCCAGAAATGGGTGAGAGAGCAAAGGGGAGAAATAAAAAGGGAAGTGAAAAGAAGCTTATTGGTTGAAAATTAGTTTTAGAACTAATAAGTTTTCCTAATCTCATCCTGAACAGATTACAACAAGAATAAATCTTTGCCACTGGAATATTAGTTCTTAAAAAAGTGTTAAAGAAAGACACATAGCTTGTGACCAGAAAGATAGCACATCGGTAGGGTGTTTGCCTTGCACATGGCCGACCCTGAAAAGACCTGTATTTGATTCCTGGCATCCCATATGGTTCCTGAACCTGCCAGGAGCGATTTCTGAGCGCAGTGCCAGGAGTAACCCATGAGTCATGAGTACTGCTGGGTGTGGCTCCCAAACCAAACGAAACCAAACAAACAAACAAACAAAAAAGGCAAAAGTTAGGGATGGAACACAGGGATGTGAATGCCTATGACCCAGGTGTTCAGAATCCTAGTGATCTCCCCAGCCCCTCCACCCAATCTAAAATTAATGGTAGGAAGGCTGACACCTTGGAGCAAAGGCTTAAAAGAACCTTTGTTGGGTTACACAAGAAGAAAATAACTCCTCCTAAAGTGAAGTATATTATTCCAAAACTCCACTAAGGTGCAAAGAGTTCTTGATCTGCTTCATAGTGTTCTTAAATTTAAACAATGAGGGGCCCGGAGAGATAGCACAGCGGCGTTTGCCTTGCAAGCAGCCGTTCCAAGACCAAAGATGGTTGTTTCGAATCCCGGTGTCCCATATGGTTCCCCGTGCCTGCCAGGAGCTATTTCTGAGCAGACAGCCAGGAGTATCCCCTGAGCACCGCCGGGTGTGGCCAAAAAAAAAAAAAAAATTGAACAACAAGGCAGAGATTAGCAGAGATGATCTGTGAACAGGAAGAGATACTAAGTGAGAATTTAGACTATGCCTGAGTGGGAAATTACAGGACTGCAATGGCATAAAAAAAGTATGCAAGAGACGCCAAAAAATTGATGAAAAATGAATGGAATTAGAACAAGAATAAGAAAAGGATTCAGACAGTCAACAAGAGTGACGAGTAGAGCCATTGGGAAGATAAAGGTGGGAAATATACAAAGATTAGTGAACAGCGGGCTTTTTAGAGTAAACTTTCATGAAGGAAGCTTGGATCTCTTGTTTCTAATCCTTCTTCTAATTAAAGAACACCTTTTTTCCATATTAAATATTTGTCTAAAAATATACGCTTTTTTTTTTTTTACTAAGATTGTTAAGTCTTACACTGTTTGTGGTACATAAGTAATATCCTATTCTTGAGATGTCCTATTTCATTTGCCATTTGAAAATAGCAAAGTGATTGCATACTTGGCTTGCAGCAGGCCTGGGAATGATCATTGGCACTGAACTTTCCCCCAGCAGTGCCTGGACTGATCCACTGTTAGATTACACTTTATTTTACCCCAAAAAAAGATCATCCCTGGTTTCCTTGTATCTGTTTGTTTGCAACTTGGTTTCACCCAAAGACCAGTTCTGGTTCCTTTGTATCTATTTGTTTACAATTTGGTTTTATTCCAAAACAGAGGTTGTCTTATATGTAAACCTGAGCAGACTGGCTCAGGACAGCCTAAGCTTTCTCTCCTTACTGTATCCTTACTTCTCCACTGGGGGTGGTCTCTGTACTCAATAAAAATAACTATTTAACTGTTGTAGCAGGTAACTCACTCTTTTTTTGTTTTGTTTTGTTTTGGTTTGGTTTGGTTTGGTTTTTGGTTTTTGGGCCACACCCAGCAGTGCTCAGGGGTTACTCCTGGCTGTCTGCTCAGAAATAGCTCCTGGCAGGCACGGGGAACCATATGGGACACTGGGATTCGAACCAACCATCTTTGGTCCTGGATCAGCTGCTTGCAAGGCAAACTCCACTATGCAATCTCTCCAGGCCCACAACTAACTCTTGATACAAGGTAGAAGATGGCCAGTCTACCTGTGTGTCACCCTCAACTTCGTCTGGATTATTTTGTGTAGTGAAATAATAGATTTGAGAAAGCCTGCTTTAGGCTCATTTACCTGATTGGAGAGACAGTGCATGGGATGATTTTACAGATCCCAAAACACTTAGCAGGGAACAACCTCTGAGTATTGTCAGGTGTCACCCAATCATTCATAAAAAGCAAATGCTTATTCACAAGTGACTCAAATTATTTCATTCCTTTTAGTTATCATTTCTTGACTATGTAGGGGATTGGAATCAGTAGTCTTAATAGTTTGTATTTGATTTAACAATATATTTTATTTAATTTTTTTGTTTGTTTTTGGTCAAACATTACAGTGCTTAAGATTTAGCTCCTGGCTCTGTACTTCAGAGACCATATGTGAAGCGAAGGATCAAATTGGAGTCAGCTCAAAGTAAAGCAAGAGACTTAACTCCTTTACCCCCTCCACACACACATATGAGATTTATATATATGTGGTATATATATGAGATATATATATAAATATCTTCATCCTTTATTTACTTTATTCAATTGTCATCTTGTCTGTTAGCTCTAATAAATAGTCTGGACTGTTGAGTAGTACTGGCTTTCACCCTAAACAAGATGGAGCTTCCTCTTTACGTCAAAGACTCTCTCAGACAGGAAGATTTTCTAGATAAGCCCTTTGCCTTCACCCACTCTCAACCCAGCTCCTGGGGTGATCTTAGTTCCTAGTAAAACTGCGGTTTCAGTGGGCCTCTTTCTCTTGCTCCTTGAGGTGGAAGGGCCCTCATGTTTTTTTTTTTTTGTTGTTTGTTTGTTTGTTTGTTTTTTTGGTTTTTGGGTCACACCCGGCAGTGCTCAGGGGTTACTCCTGGCTCCATGCTCAGAAATCGCTCCTGGCAGGCACGGGGGACCATATGGGGCACCGGGATTCGAACCGATGACCTTTTGCATGAAAGGCAAACACCTTACCTCCATGCTATCTCCCGGGCCCCAGAGCCCTCATGTTTTAACTTCTACTTGGTTTGGATTATTTCCTGCAGCCAACTTGGTCCACCTGCTTTCCCCAGGGTGGGATCACAGTTGTCTGGCACCACTGAAATTTTCTGTCTTCTGTGATACATTTATCCTTTTGCAAGTAAGGTAGGTTATATACATAATTCATATATATATATACACATCATGCATATGCATGTATAATGGATTATAATAAATATATATTTATAGATAAAGGATATATAATGGGTTATATTATTATGCATGAAATACATAAATGCATACATATATTAGGTTTTATATATATAACTTTTATTATACATATATTATATATACATGTGTAACTTTTATGTATAATGTGTATATAATGTATAATGTATGTATAATGTATATATATATAAGTTACACATGTATATATAATATATGTATTATATATATATATACTGCAACTTTCCACCCTCCTGCCAATATGAATGCCTGTAACCTGTGGTTGTTTCTTTACAGAGTTTATTAGTTTCCCAGAGATGTCCAACAAATTACTACAAACTCAATAACTTAAACAACAGAAATTTTGCTCCATAGTTCTGGAAACCAGAAGTTCGTGATCAAGGTGTTGGCATACTGGATTGTATTTAGTACCTACATGAATCCAGTTTTACTTCATCTCAAACCTACCTTATTTTATTTATATTTTCACAGACTCTTTTTTTTTTCCCAAATAAGAAATCACCATTTTTTTTTCTAATTCTTTATTCAACCCTTATATGTAGCACAAAACTTAAAGGTATGTTTCAAAAAATAATCACGAGATTCTGAAATGATCCTTATTTAATTTCTTGGACCAAAAATATCATAACAGGGGCCCGGGAGATAGCATGGAGGTAAGGCGTTTGCCTTTCATGCAAAAGGTTATTGGTTCAAATCCCGGTGCCCCATATGGTCCCCCGTGCCTGCCAGGAGCAATTTCTGAGCATGGAGCCAGGAGTAACCCCTGAGCACTGCAGGGTGTGACCCAAAAAACAAAAAAAAAATATATATATATATATATCATAACAAGAATATCTTAATTCTGATCCTGAGGTATTTAATCTTCCCAAATAACAAAAGAGTGACAAATTCATGGAGTTTTGTCCTCTATAAAAAGAAAACAGAACTTTTGAGCTCAAAGATAGTACAATTTAATGTGCATATCTTGCCTGGGGCCAAGCTCACTTTTATTACCTGGCAGTTAGGGTTCTCCAAATATCACTGGGTGCTAACTTGGAGGATCCTGAGCACTGAGCACTGTTAGGAGGACGTGACTAACACGCCAATACCACAAAGCTCCAGTATCCTCAAGCCCTCATAAAAAGCCACTAACGTAATTGGCAAAGAATCCCCACCCAGTAAGGACTCCTGGGGGGTGGGGGGAGAATGAGAGAGAGAGAGAGAGAATAAATAATTGTATTAAAAATAGTAATGAGGGGTCTGAGAGATAGCACAGCAGTAGGGCATTTGCCTTGCACGCAGCAGATCCAGGATGGACAGTGGTTTTTTTGTTTTGTTTTGGTTTGGTTTGGTTTGGTTTTTTTGGTTTTTGGGTCACACCCGGCAATGCTCATGGGTTACTCCTGGCTCTACGCTCAGAAATCACTCCTGGCAGGCTCAGGGAACCGTATGGGATGCCGGGATTCGAATCACTGTCCTTCTGCATGCAAGGCAAATGCCTTTACCTCCATGCTATCTCTCCGGCTCCCTGGACAGTGGTCTAATACCGGCATTCCATATGGTCCCTCGAGCCTGCTAGGAGGACTTCTGAGCGCAAAGCCAAGAGTAACCCCTGAGCGCCGCCAAGTGTGACCCCTCCTCCAAATAGTAATGACATTATCCAAGATTGCTAAGAAATGACCATAATTACAAGAAAAGAAAAAGATCTCTAAGAAGCAATCTTGCTTTAGTGAAGTGTAAATATCACTGAGAAATTTGATGCACTACACATTAGAAATATGCATTAGTAAATCAATGAATAGATTTTTTTTTTTGGGGGGTTTTTGGGCCACACCCGGTGACGCTCAGAGGTTACTCCTGGCTATGCGCTCAGAAGTCGCTCCTGGCAGGCACGGGGGACCATATGGGGAACCAGGGGATCCAACCGCGGTCCGTCCTAGGTTAGCGCAGGCAAGGCAACCTTACCTCCAGCGCCACCCCGCCCCCCCCCCAATGAATAGATTTTTATCCAAGAAATTTCCTGGGGCTGGAGAGATAACATGGAAGCGGGGTGTTTACCTTGCATGCAGAAGGACAGTGGTTCGAATCCCAGCATCCCATATAGTCCGCTGAGCGTGCTAGGAGCAATTTCTGAGCTTAGAGCCAGGAGTAAACCCTGAGCTCTTCCAGATATGACTCCCCCGCCGCCAAAAAAAAGAAATTTCTGGTTTCTATCACTTATAATTATCTTATATAAAATATAAAATTTCTATATAAAATATTGACTACCTGAGGATATATGTGATGAAAAAAATTAAAAAAAGAGAAACAATGAATTAATGAGACTGGTACTACTGTAATAATAAAGTCATTAATTTTATTAGCTAGAAATATATCTAATAATATGTGCACGTAGGTATTAAGGAGAAAATCTGAAGATTTTACAGCTATTACCGGAGAGAATCAAATAATTTCATTTTCAATTAGTGTATTATAGTTTTGTAAGTTGATGGCACTAGTTCCCTGGATTACATACATATATTCTATATATGTAACGTACATGTATATATTGTGTCAATTTCTTTTTCCCCACCTTAACAAAATCCATAAACCTGATAAATTATAACAATTCTATTCTCTTACATTTCTGAAGGCCAGAGAGAAGTCCAAAATGCATTTCCCTTTACCAAATCAATTCGCAAGTAATTGTATGTTAAACTCTGTAGAGCTTTTCAGATTTTCTCCTTAATATCCATGCACACATATTATAGACTTCGTGAAAATCATATAGAATCATTAGAATGGTATTTTATTCTCTAGACATTTCAATATTGCCATATCTGGGATTCTCAAGGGCTTCCAAACTAGTTTAACATTTGTTAGTTTAGTAGCAACATTTTCCCTAGGGTTTGGCAATAAAAGGGAGTCCTATTCTCTTTTCTACTAATATGGCTGCTCTTTGTCCTTATCAAGTACCATATTTTTCACTCTATAAGATGAACCTGACCATAAAACACATATACTATATTTTCTGGTGTATAAGACGACCCCCTAATTTTACAGTTAAAACATAGGCTTAGGCCTATATTCGCTGTATAAGACAGAACGTTCCTGTGCTGCAATTGTATATACCACAGTGAGCCAATCACAATAAGCAAAGGTTCAAAGGTTCTATTGTAATAGACTTCTTCTCTGACTCTGGTCAATCTGAGCAGCCTTTTTCCAATGTAGATTGGATACAGAACATTGTATAATTTGCATGCATAAAAAGCCTACTTGGATTGGCTGAGTTAGAGAGGTGGTCGGAGCAGCCTTGCAGTGATTGGTGCAGGATCGAGTTGGAAAATTCGTTTTGTGGCAATAGCCAATTTTCGTTTAGTGCATATTGAAACGTTTTTTGGGATATACTCGGAGTATAAGACAACCCACGATTTTCGGTTGTCTTTTTTTTTTTCATTTCAAAAGTCGTCTTATAAGCTGGAAAATATGGTAGTTTTTAGATGAGGAAAACAAGAGAAGTCAGGAGACAGTAGTTGGGAACAATTAGCCTGAGAGGTTAGAGTATATTTACAATACTCTGGTCCTCAGCTGGCTAAACACATTTACCTAATTTTTTTTTTAATCATAAAGTTAAAAAAAATTTTAAATTCTTTTTCAGTAACAAAAAAAAAAAAAAAAAGAAATAAAAGTCCCCTGCAATCAGGCTTCAACTCCTGGCAGCATTTGCTGCATAAGACGTGCAACCATCCCTCCGCCCCATCTTTGTGGGAGGCGGAAGTGAGTATTATGATAAGAAAAATAAGGTGATTTTTCTCACAACCTTATTTGTTTGGCAGTTTGATTTTGAGCCACACTAAGTTCTTCTCAGGGCTTTTTCCCATATAATAGAACTTCTCACTCACTAATTTCATTCCCTTAAAATAAACTTCCTTGAGCTGTTGCTGTTTTTCTCTACTTGGATAGGGTTTGCCTCCCCACTTGTTCTTTTGACTTCCTGCCTGCCCTTCATGTCTCAACTCACTGCTTAGGGAAATTGTTTCACTTGACATTTTATCTAGAAACAGCAAAAAATTTTCCTATCTTAGAGCAAAAGAATACTAAAAAGATATTTGTAACGTGATGGATGATTGTGTAGAGGAGGAAACACTTCTTTTGTTGTTTTTGTTTTTTAATTTGAGGTCACATTCAGAAGTTCTCAAAGTTACTCCTGGTGGGCTCACAGGATATATGGGATGTTGGGACTCAAACCCAGATAGGCCACAAGCAAGGTAAATCTCTACAAGCTATAACAATCTCTCTGGTCTGGAAAAAAACATTCTGAAAAAGATTAGGAAGTACTCTGGCACTGTACATTGGCTAGTTACCTCAGACTAACTACAAATATTACTATAATGGGACAAGAGGAGATAGAGTGAAGACAGAAAGCAAAATATATACTACAATTTAACAGCAAGTAAATTTGGAAAGCAAATACCTGACACTGGAAATTTCCATACTGGGAGAGGTTTTTCTGACTCCTCTGAAGAGTTAAAGGTAAGAACGTTGGTAGACATTTGAAAAAAGCTTAGATGTAGGATAATGAAAAGAAGTACAAACCTCACTAGAAACTTCCCTGATTAACTTGATAAGAGAACTTCCCTGTCTGATCTTTCCGTCAACCCATACTTCTGAGTGTTATCTCAATTTGTGTTCTAGTTACTATTTCCTTTTGTAGTCTGGCAACTTCCTATGAGAGTTCAATGCTCTATTTTGCTCATCTATGAAGTCCCAACCTTTAGTGCCTTGTAGCTGCTCAAACGATATTTCTTGAAATGACTATTTCACTTAGAAAATCTCGGAGGACAAAATAGTTTTTAAAAGCTTAAAAATCATTCCTATTTGGTGGCTATAGTTTGTATATCTCCTTCCTTTGCAAGCTAGATGAGAGAAAAAAAATTTTGTCCTGTTGTGAAGCAAAGAGAATTTGTTTAGTTTTGAAGTAGGCATGGCAAAGAGCTTTTATATATAATAATATATAATATAATAAATAATAATATAATAAAAGTTTTTGATATTATAATAAAAGTTCTTAGGATATAACATATTCAAGAGACTGGATTTGAAGGATTGAAGAAGTTACCCTTTCCCTAACCTTTAGCTGCTAGTAGCATTATTGCCAGGATCCATCTGTGGACATAGTAGTTAAAATCCAATAAGATCTTTCCTTGGCCCCTTTTTACAGGCCTAGAAAAGGCTTTAGACTCTAAAGGGGTCTCAAACTCAATTTACCTACGGGCCGTAGGAGGCAAAGTCGGGGTGATTCTTGAAAGCAAAGTCAGTAGTAAGCCTTGAACATTGGGGGGTATGACCCAAACAACTAAAACAAAACAAAACAAAAAAAGATTCCTCTAGGGCAGGGCCACAAAATGCTATATGGAGGTCCGTTTGCGGTCAGTGGGCCGTGAGTTTGAGACCCCTGAGAGAAGCTTCAGTAAGAACAGAGGCCAGGAAAGGGTATCACAGAGACCATCAACTGTTCCCAACTCTTTTCTTTGGTAACTGCCCTAGCGAAGAGTCTTATCTAGATAGAAAGCCACATGTAGAATTGGTTGGGAATAGCCCTATAAAAAACAACTTGAAGGGCCAGGGAGATAGCATGAAGGTAAGGCGTTTGCCTTTCATGCAAAAGGTCATCGGTTCGAATCCCGGTGCCCCATATGGTCCCCCGTGCCTGCCAGGAGCAATTTCTGAGCATGGAGCCAGGAGTAACCCCTGAGCACTTGAGCACTGCCGGGTGTGACCCAAAAACCAAAAAAAAAAAAAAAAAAACAACTTGAAAGGCTCACAAGTGTTGGCTGAGTACAAGGTGTCTGAGCAGAAGTCGCTCCTGGCAGGCACGGGGGACCATATGGGAACCGGGGGATCCAACCGTGGTCCGTCCAAGGCTAGCGTGGTAAGGCAGGCACCTTACCTGCAGCGCCACCGCCCGGCCCCCGAGCATTTTTCTTAAGATGTGAACTTTCATACAATAATTCTGGGATGTGTACTGAGGCTCTTTTCATCTTTGCAGAAGATAGTATTGTGGGGTTCTGGGTTCTGAACATGGAGGGACACCATTCTATAAAGACCATATAGCAGACTTCTTTTAGGTTCTGAACAAGGAGGGATGCCATTTAGTAAGGACCACATGTTGTAAACCACATGCTGTGTTTTCTCAAACCTATTTCCATTAACACTGCCCCAAGCTACCTGGCCTACCAGGTAGCCTATCTGAAAAGGACAAAGGCAGCAGTAGGAAGATACCCCTATACAGCCAATCATTTCTGAGCATGGAGCCAGGAGTAACCCCTGAGCACTGCCGGGTGTGACCCCCCCCCCCCAAAAAAAATCTAGAACTGGGGCCAGAGAGATAGCATGGAGGTAAGGCGTGTGCCTTGCATGCAGAAGATCGGTGGTTCAAATCCCG
This sequence comes from Crocidura indochinensis, assembly GCA_004027635.1. Taxonomy (NCBI): domain Eukaryota; kingdom Metazoa; phylum Chordata; class Mammalia; order Eulipotyphla; family Soricidae; genus Crocidura; species Crocidura indochinensis. The sequence goes on along the minus strand of PVKC010007924.1, from coordinate 7,754 downwards.
CATCTCATATGGTCCCCAGAGCCTGCCAGGAGCGATTTCTGAGCATAGAGTCAAAAGTAACCAACCCGTGAGTGCTGCCGGGTGTGACACAAAAACAAAAACAAAAGAAAAAAAAATCTAGAACCTCCCTATATTCCTTCCCTATATAATCTTCTTCATGACCTTGGGTGGGGTTCATCTCCTTATGAGATTACCCTGATCAGTCAGTTTTGGGGATGTTGATAGATGGATTAAAATTTTGTTCAGTTTTACTCCTGTTGTGTGGTCTTGTCCCTAACAGTATTCTCTCTCTTTCTTTATCTCTTTCTCTCTCTTTTTTTTCTCTCTCTCTGTCTCTCTCTCTCATTTCTTTCTCTCTTAACCCTCCCTCCTCTTCCTCAGATTGTTTAAGTAAAACCTGTTTTAATTTTACTATTTGTCTCCTGAAATTCTTTTATTGAGAGATATGCAATGAATCCAAGGCCTGGGTAAGGTCTAAGACTGAGTTTCCTGTCCTGCAGAAAAGCAAGTCTCACAGTCTTAGATCTCCCCAGCTGCTCCCATGGTGGCAGAGGTGGATAGAGAGAAAGTGGTAGATTCCCTTCTCAGAGTTGCCACTTTTCTCCCATTTCACTTAAGTCACTCAAAGAAAACCCACCAGCAATCAATTAGTATGTACCCCTTGACAGAAATCAGCTATTTGGATGAGTTTTAAAATCCCTTTCATCCTGAGCTAGGATATATAGTGGTTTCTTCAATCATTAAAGTGAATATGAGGGTAATTGGAGCATTTAAAAACTAATACAGAAATTTATTGTGCTTCTGGCACATTGTTCTCTGATTCTCAGCTCAAGGGCACTTTTGACTCCATTCATTCTACCCTGAAGATGTTACTCCTGAAATACTTCTTAATTTTGTAGGAGTAGCTCACAAAGGAAGAAAACACTGCCAAATAGCTTGCTGAATTTAATGCAATTCCAGAAAAGCAAAGCTTATGTCAAAGAGAGCTTTTAGATGCCTTTATTTTTTTAATGAACACATACTATTTAGACTCTGGGGTCTATTCTTGAGTTAGCCTTACACTTAAATGTAAATAATACTAGAGAGAAATTATTTCTACAGGAAAAACATCAAGAAAATATGTTAGTTATAGAATTTTCCAGGGAAATATACCTTTAAAGTTTGCCATAGTTATCAAAGTACTACAAAAAACAGTGCATACCACTGTGCTATCACTCTGGCCCTAAGAATAACATTTCATGCTCTTATACTTCTGGAGGCCAAAAGCCTAAAATCCAGATGTTAAAGTCCAAGATCATTATGACCACAGGCTGGTTCCTCTAAGTATTGTGACCTTCCTCCTAGTTCCTGGTAACTCCAGGCAAACCTTTTTTGGAAATCTAATTTTCTCAGTTCTGACATCTTTCTGTTCTGTATTAAGGAGCAAGTTACATCTCCCATCCTCTCCACCTGTTAGAACCTAAGATTTAGAATTAAATGTAACCTAAATGCTGATGTTAGAATTTGATGTGCCTTTGCTTAGAGATAGCAATGTGTTGGCTTCTGTACTCAGCTTGCTTAAGGAAGTTAACTGCTGTAAATCTGGCTTTGGGCTTTGCTGTGAGCCTAAGTGCTGCCATGACAGGCTGCAATTTTAAGATTAGAAACAGAAGGCCCAGAGAACAGCTAGTTCCTAGAACCAGACCCTAGGGGTAAATGCCAGGAATTACATTCATATAAGGCTAAATAGCAGCTGACAGATGGCCACATGCACCCTGGGTTCTGTAACAATGGACAGATAAGACAGATGACACAGAACCCTGCATCTGGCTTAGGTACCCCTTTAAATTTCACATATGCGGCATTCTCCGGCATTCTCCAGGTCCTCATTTCTTAGAAGATGTTAGACTCCAGCATGCTGGAATAAAGTCCCTTGTATTTGCATTACTGCCTATCTATCTCCCTGATGGTCTTTTGGGTGGTAGATCCTGAATTCAAAACTTTAATATACTTACCTCCACTTTTTTCTTTTTTTATTTGAACCACTCAATTAGTTGTGCACTGGCTGTTGTTGAGTCAGTGATAGGAATTAAACCTAGGGTTTTTCAGATTCATGTCAATGTTCTACTACTGAACATTGTTTCTGGCCCCAATTTCCCCTTTGATAAAGTCATCATCATCCTGGTTTAGCTTTAACTCTAAATGTAACAATATTCTGAGTTAGTAGCACTAAATTCTCCACCTTATCTTTATTACCTTTGGGTTCTGAATTCAACCTGGAAAACTGGGAAATCCCAGCAGCAATTATTTGTAATGCAAGCTCCAGGCTAGGTCTATTTGCATTAGCAAAAGTACTGACTAGCAGTGCCCTTGACAAAAGAACAACAGACAATCAGTTCAGCTCTCAGCAATCCTAGTCAGTCACAGATAAAGGGAGTACTGTATTCCTGAAAGGACCAGGTCTCCCATTAGACTCTCATTTGCACTCAAGCTTTCAGATGCCAGAACCAAGATCTTGTTGATTTTCAGAAGTTACAGACAAATCACGAGTCTAATTTTTACAAAGTTTTCAAGATTTAGTTGTTGATTCAGGATTAAAAATTATGAAATGTATACTACCCAGTCACCTTAATGAATAGTTCAACAAGAATGAACTTTTTGGGGGCCCGGGAGATAGCATGGAGGTAAGGCATTTGCCTTTCATGCAAAAGGTCATCAGTTCAAATCCCGGTGCCCCATATACCATATGCCTTACGTGCCTGCCAGGAGCAATTTCTGAGCATGGAGCCAGGAGTAACCCCTGTGCACTGCCGGGTAAGACCCAAAAACCAAAAAAAAAAAAAAAAGAAAAAGAAAAAGAAAAAGAATGAACTTTTTATAAATTTATGGCAAATTGTGGCTTCATTGTTGACAACTAATTGTGAATGTGATGACCAAGAGTTGCTTTTTCTTCTTGAGTTATTATTATTTTAAAGATATAGAATTAACCACATATGCACTAGCAGTTTGATAATAAATATTTATTTATTACAGATAAATATCTAAATAAGGTAACACTTGAATAGGTTAATTTATCTTTTGGTCAGGTGACATTATTCATTCAACCATTTATTCATAATTAATAATACTTAAAATTTGTTAAACTTTATTTGAGATATACTAAGAAAGTTTCAAGGATGACAAAAAAGTAATATTTTCTCTCAAGGACTTTTGAAGTAAGAAAAATGATATTAAAAACAGTGATGCAAATAAAACATGAGTCTTAATTTATAGAAAGTAGACTAGTGGAATAAAAGTACTGAAGACAAACAGCAGGCAGGAAAGACAATTATCTGCTACAAGAACAGAGAGTTTTTGAAGGAAAAATTAAAAGTATGTTTTAGTGGATGAAAATAATCTGAGACATAAAAATGAGGGTAAAGTGAAAAAGGGAAGATAAAAAGCCAGATGTGGTGCTTTATAATAGCAAATTGTGATGTTTTGTTTTACTGGAAGAAAAAAAGGATCATCCAAATAAAAGAGACATAGAGTTGTTGACATGAAAACTGAAATTTAAACCGAGATCTCTCTGACTAGGAAGATTTTTAATAGCTTCATGATAGGGAGACAAAAAGTCTTTTAAGAGTGCAATAATGTGATTTGGGAAGACTGTTGGATGGTAGAAGGCAGCTGTGTGAAAATAGAAGAGAGTGAAAAGAGAAAGATCATTTAGAAGGTTCTACATTAATCCCAGCCAGTAGTATTTCAGTGGTTGAATGTAGTTTTATAGGGACTGATACCAATTCAAGTACTAAAGTATTTATTTAAAAAAAAAAAAAAGGATGTTAGGGTCTGGAGTCGATGAACAAGACCCTGCAAATGGAGTAAAGCTGAACAAATCTTTAATCCATCTATCAACAGCCCCCAAACAAACTGATCAGGGTCATCTCTAGAAGGAACTGAACCCCACCCAAGGTCATAAAGAGGATTATATAAGTAGATTCTAGCTTTCTGATGATCATTAAAATGATTATAGTCTAGGGGTACCTTCCTACTGCTCCCCGTGTCCTTTCCCAATAGGCTACCTGATATGGTCAGGTAGCTTGGGGCAGTGTTAATGGAAATAGGCTTGAAGAAACCTAATATGTGGCTTACACCAAGTGATCCTTACAAAATAATATTTCTCCTTGTTCAGAACTCAGGTCCCAACAAAAGCACAGCGGGTAGGGCGTTTACCTAGCCCGTAGCAGACCTGGGTTCCATCCCTGGCATCTCATATCGTCTCCCTACCGTGCCAGGAGTGATTTCTGAGTACAGAGCTAGGATTAACCCCTGAGAAAAGCAGGTTGTGTCCCAGAAAAACCATCCCCCCAAAATGGTTAAAGGAGTCAGAGAGGTAGCACAGTGGTAGGGTATTTACTTGAACATGACCAACTGGGGTTCAATCCCCAGAACCTCATATGGTTCACCAGCACAGCTCCACCAGGAGCAATTCCTGAATATAGAGTTAGGAGTAAGATCTCAGTGCAATCAGGTATGTCCTCAAAACACAAAACACAAAATCTCCCTTTGAGGACTGTGACTCAGTGAGAGAGTCCTTGCTTTGCATGTCTTTGGTCCCTGGCACTGAAGGGGACTGTTCCGGACCTGAGTTCTAAACAAGGAAGGATGCCATTTTGTAAAAGCCACATGGCTGACTGGTTCTCAAGTTTTGAGCAGAGAGAGATATTATTTTATGAGAATGATATAAGCCACATGTTAGGTCTTCACAAAACTTTTCCACAGACACTGCCCCAAGCTACCTGGCCATAACAGGTAGCCTATCAGGGAAGGACTGGTGGGACTCATCTTCTTCTGGGGATGGCCCTCGCTGGCCAGTGTAGGGGCCTTGTTGACTGATGGATTAAAGGATTAACTCTATTCCAGTTGTGTGGTCTTGTCCTTCTACTATGGACCAAATCAGGCGAAAGGAGAAAAAAATATGCTACTAACACATAGAAATTGTCAAATGCTGAGATTATTTTATATGAAATAGTTCTTACTATCTTGAAAGCTGAGTTTGTTCCTTGCTTTTTTTGGTAAAACACATTGTCTTATCAGGGAGGTCTATGTGGCAAACACAGACAATGGCCACTGGCCAACAACCACTTAGAAACTGAAGCAGGAAACTGTCAGTCCAACAACTTTTGAGGAACTGAAAACCTGTCAACAACCACATGAATCTGACTATGTCCTCCCTGTGAGTCTTTATGATATCCCAGCTGTAGCCAACAATTGATTCAAGCCTTATGTGAAACCTTGAATCAGAGAACCAAGTTAAGCTCTTGATCTATGAACCAAATACAATGTGAGACAAAATGCATTGTGTTGTCACTAACTTGAGAGTTAATTTATTATACCAAATAGAAAACCAAAAACAGGTCCTTTCCAGAGATTTGAGACTAGAGATAATGAAGGACCAAAAAGGTTCAAGTATTTGCTTCATGTTGATCTGTCTTTGAATATGGTTCTAAACTAGACTTGTGGTCATGGGAACTGCACATAAAATCTCACATAATTATACATTATTATTATTTACTTGTGTTGTCTCTGGACTGATAGCAAGTTTTGGTACTGCTGATGGTCAAGTTGAGTAAAAGTTAAAATCATCTGCCAAAGCAAAGAAGTTAAGGGGTTGTCAAAGAGAAGTATTTTCTCCAGTCATGGTTGAAATTAGGACTTTCATAACTAGATGTAAAGTAGGGCGATCAGGAAAAAAATCTCTAAAAAACCTGTCAGCATAATTTTCTTTTATTTCCCTAGAAAAGTTGGGCTGTTTTCATGGAGGACCTGAGAAAAAAGAATGCTGGAAAAGAGCAGGGTAGAGATCCAGGGTGTGATTTTGATTTACTTGAATGTAAGTCAAGTTAGAAAACAGTGCTATAATAGGAAACAAGATATAATAGGAAGAAGATATAGAAGGCCTGGAAGTCATGGTGAGATGGAAAATAGACTTAGTACAAATAAGAGAGGAAGAAGAGAGGGAAAGAAATACATAATCAGAAAAGAGATTATTGAGTTCTTGATTTGGGAATATAATACTTTTGATGACAGTGAACTATATATTCTCCATTCATACTGTCATGTCTACTTTTCACTTCTGAAGCAATATTTTAATTTTAAAATAAAACACTTTAAATTATCATTAGACTTTCTGTCAAAACATATTCTATTAATAACAAGAAAATGGAACAGTGGGAATTTTAACTTATATGCTGAACTAAATCCAGTTTAAAAATTTATATCAGGGCTTAAGTGATAGCACAGTGGTAGGGCATTTGCCTTGCATTCAGTTGACCCTAGATGAACCTGGGTTTGATCCCTGGCATCACATATGGTCACCTGAATCTTCCAGAAGCATTTCTGAATGCAGAGCCAGGAGTAACCCCTAAGCATTGCCGGGTGTGGCACCCCCCAAAAATCCACATCAAGATTCTTCCTTCACAGCACTACCCACAGTGACAGAGCTCCAGCCCTTCATGGCAGTGAGTCCAGTTTGTATCTTACAAATATTTCCCTTTTTTACACCCAACTATTGCATCTGTATGCTGCATCATTAGAAAACTTTTGTATGAAGAAGTACAAGTGGGGACCAGATTTCTGGGGAGCTATGGGATATGTGCCGGAAACAGGGGTAGAGGGAGGACAACACTGGTGGTGGGTAACTACCCCTCATTTTATTGTCACTATGTACTTTAGATATTTCTGTGAAAGATTTGTAATTTACTTTGGCCACAATACAAATTAAAAAAAAGAAAAAGAAAACATTTGTATGGAATTGCCACTTATTTTTCCCCAGGTCAGATCTTTTCTTTAACTCATGAAAAAACTTTAAATATCACCAAAGAATAAAGCAATTGGAGAACAAATTATTTTTCTTTACATTCTTTTTCACTCTTAATATATATATACATATATATGTAAGGAATATATATATATGTATATATTCCTTATATATGTAAGAAATACACATAAATTCACTAAGTTTAAAAGCATGTGTTTACTTTAGCAGCTGTATAATACTGCATTTAATCAGTCTCTACCAAGTCATTCATTACCAGATACCATGGACAAGTCATCTGAAAAGGCTTATCAGCAGTGATCTGGGTCATAGTTCCTATCTTAATGCCATCTATTAGAATTTTTCTACACAGAGGAAGATCAGATGGCTATTTGTCCTCTTCTGGGTATTAGAAATAGAATTTCACCCAGAAGTAGGGAACTAGACTTTAAAAGCTGAGTGGTGAAAGTAGAAAAACCTCTAAAAAGACTTTTAGGGACTGGACATATTTAATGGTAGACTCCTTCTCTGTTTGAGGCCCTGGATTTGATCTCTGACACCAGAAAACAAACTAGCAAAAGCCATTTTAGTACTGCTGCTTCATTTTCACTGTGCTGCAACTGCAGTTCCCAGACCTGCTATCTTATAAAATGCAGGCCCTGAGTCCAAACTGTGTCTAACAAAAGCCAGTGGGAGGGTACTGGTCTGATAAAATGCTTCCATTTTGGCTCAGGAAAGTGGAAACAGATGTGTTAAACTTTTGCCTTAGCATTAGCGGGAGCAGTTGCCCAGAGTGTCCAAGGCAGAGTTCCTGGCACAGAGGCAACATCAAGGGGATGACAGATAGCAAGGGCTGCCTAGTACACCCTGGGAAGGAAAGTAACAACAGTAATATTTTTTTAAAACTTCAAGCCTGGGGCCGGGCGGTGGCGCTGGAGATAAGGTGCCTGCGCTAACCTAGGATGGACAGCGGTTC
>PVKC010007923.1:0-28833 GCA_004027635.1 Crocidura indochinensis | reverse complement strand
ATCTGGAGGCCATAGGAACAAGATCAACAATCTCCATGACATAGTTCAATCATAGGCATTAAACTGAGGGACACTTCCACCAACACTCCTAATTGAACAACTTACAAAGAAAAGACAAGATGAAAAGTGGATAGAAATGTCATGGTAGAAGAATATATAGAGAGAGTTATAGCTGTTAAAGAACCTACACATAAAATATGCAAAAGACATATGTGTTCATTTTATGTCCTTTGAAATAGTTTTGCGATTGTTAGATCCACTGTACGACTTTGGTCTGTGATTAGAACTGTGTGGTACTGAAGTAAAAAAGGGTAAATCTGGGGTACAAATGGTTGGGAGGAGTATGTGTTCAAGCGGGGGAGCTAGCCTCCAGGCGGTTTGCGATGTAAACTGGTATGAGATTGCCAGTGACTGCCTCAGTATAGCCAAGCAGCTATCTGCCACCCCCAGTTAAGCTCCTACAAGTGTAAAAATGCCCAGGGTGCCCCATAAGGTCCTCCCAAAAACCCACCTGGTACTCTGGAGGAAAGAGGAAGTGGGGGGCCGGGTGACCCAGGTCTGGCATCCCCAACCCTAGGCTGGGCAAAGAAGTCTCTGGCACATACGGAGGTCTGCCAGAGACCAAGGCCCCGGGCCGGCTGGAAATCCTGCTCTGGGAAGGGAGGAGAGCCCTCCCAGGCCCGAAGGACAGGAGATCAAACCCCACCCTCTAAGCCAATCTCTGGAGCCGGCCTGGAAATGGGGAAAACCCAGGGTGCCCCATAAGGTCCTCCCAGAAACCCACCTGGAGCTCTGGACAGAAGAAGGAATTCCAGGATGAGACAGCATGTATAGAAAGCAAAGGAGTTTGTTAAAGCAAAAGTACATACTGCAGGAGTAAAGCTGGTACTCAGGAAGTCACACCTGCTGCGTTTGGGGGTAAATATTTTATAAGATGAGTTAATTAAGGTACAAAATATTCATGAAGGAGTTGGAGTAATCTGGATGGGGCTGTGGTTTTACAAGCATACTGGAATTGCATGCTTGCACATACATCACATTTATCCTTAGCAATATTATAAAGTTGGGAGGCATGTAAGATGGTATGTATTTAGTCTTACTGAAGGAAAAGAGGGGAGAGAAATCAAAGTCACAGTTCAGGTTTTTCTGATGCACCAGTAGCAGCTTGGAATTCATTCTTATGAGTTCCCTTATTATCAGAAGCTGGTAAATGTACATCTCAAAAATATAAATGCTGGTCATTTCCATTCTCTAAGTGATTTTCCACATTGTCTCTTCTATCTCATTTCCACATGGTACCTTCTTTAATTAACTCAATGATTGACTAAAATTTCCTTTTGAAGATATTGAATTAACCAAGTAACAATACACTTAACCACAGGTTTAGAAAAGGTCATTTTCACATTATTTGATTCACCACCATTAACTCTCAATAGTTGTTGGGGATGAAAGGAACACTATTATCTATATTCTAATGACCTAATTTTATGATGGAATTTGGAGCTTGGCAAAAATAAAATATAAGCTCTACAATCTTTGTTTTCTCAAATATCATCTTTCTTATACAAAATATAATTTTTCTCTTTAAGGTAAGAGCATCATATCCCAGAGTTGATTCATTTAATGCAAGCAAGTTAGCATTAGAAATATCATCTTTTTTTTCCCACAAAACTGTTTCCTCTAAGTTCTTACACCCTGCCATCTTTGCCCTTTCTCCCTGATCATAAGGGAAGTTCTTGTGCATTGTGTGTTTAACACTAAACTGGGTCCAGTCATGGTTTTTACAGGAGAGATAATCGCCCAAAAGGCAGGTGTAGCTTAATTATGTTATTTAAAAGTATTGTTTGAGGAGTTCTTCCCATGGGTTGGGGACAGAGAGAAGTTTCCCCAGGATGCTTGGCGACCCTGAAACAACTCCTGACATTTAGGTACTCAGACTTGACCAAAAGTGTTATACAGGTCAGGTTATGGAGTTGCTGAAGGCCCTCACTCACAGCAGTTGTCAGGGGAGATAAGGTACTGAGGACCGAAATCAGAGCTTTGCACATTATGTGTGATAGCAAATGTAATTGGCTTCCTAGTTTCTCTTTCTGCACTTTCATTACTATGTATAGAAGCACAGTATCTTTCTATACATTCATTTTGTAGATATTCTCTTTAATGTAGTCATTTTATTTTTGTATAACTTTTTACTAGTCTTTGGTATAAAATATTTGTATATTATTTGTCAATGGCTAATATGACAGTTTTCCTTTATCATTTCCAATCTGAATATTTAGATCCTTTTCTTGTCTAATTATTCTTACTAGGATTCCCAGTACCATATTGAGTGGTAATTGTGAGAGCAGATATACTGTCCTATTATTGATCTTAGAGTGAAATATTTAAGTTTTTCTCCATTGAGAATATTGACTGTGGATTCTCTATATATGACCTTTATACTTTGAAGTACATTTCTTCTACACCCATCTAATTAATATTTTTAATCATAAATTAATATTGAACCTTTTAAATACTTTCTCTGCATCATTAAATCTATCATGTGATTTCTGTTCTTCTTTTTGTTGAAGTGGTTTATCATGTATTGATTTCTGTATGCTGAACCTTCCTTGTACCCTGGAATAAACCCCACTTTATCTTGGTGCTGAATTTTGTTAAATATTTTTGCATCTATGTTCATCATAGATCTATTTGGGGGGGGGTCACATCTGGCAGCTCTCAGGGGTTACTTCTGGCTCTACACTCAGAAATCACTCGTGACGGGCTCGGGGGAGGACCATATGGGATGCCGGAATTCGAACCACCGACCTTCTGCACTCAATGCAAATGCCTTACCTCATGCTATCTCTCCGGCTCCTCATCATAGATATTGATATGTAAACTTCTCTGTAAGTGTGTTTGAGAGAGAGAAAGAGGAAGAGAGAAATAGAAATAGAGAGGTCCTCATCTGTCTTTGGAATTAGAGTTGATTTTACAAAATCCCTTGTAAGTTTTGTCTCCTTTGACATTTTACAGAGGAATTTTAGAAGGATAAGCAACAGATTTCTCTAATGAAGCCTTTCAGGTCTGTATTTAGGGCTTGGGAGATGTTTTTAATTAATATTTTAGACCTCTATCATGGGGCTGAAATGATAACTCAAGAGTGCATGCAGGAACCCCATGTCTGGCACACATAATCCCCTGAATATGACTAGGAGTGCCCCCTGAGCATTGTTTCAAGAGTATTTCCCAAGCATCACCAGGTATGCCCTCAAATATGTACTCCTGATTATTTAAGATTTCTATTTCGTCCTGATTCAGCCTTACTGGGTACCAGCCTATGTAATACTGTACTTCCTCCATCTGGACTTCACCTGGATACAGAGCAAGTACTTTCACACTGTTTTTTCCTCCTCCATCCAGTATCTCTACACAATGATCAGTATTTGGAACTAGAACATTTTTTAAATTTGTTTTGCTTTCTGTAGCCAATTGTGTGATCCTAGAACTTTGTTGGGAGCTCTATCTATTTTTAATTTTTTTTAAGAAGCAAAAGACAAAAAAAGAAAAGAAGCAAAAGACTTTAATAATGAGAAGGCAAGTTGTTTACATGAACAGCATATCGTTTTTTTCTTCTTATGGGTCTTCCCATTAGAAATAACTTGATTGGAATATTCACTATATGACAATAAAGTACATTGAATACCTGGCTATATGTTTATATTTAACTAACATGAATGGCTAGGGATATTATCCATCAGAAGATTTCAAAGCCAAAATAAACACAAGCAGAATTTTATGTGAAGAAAACAATCATTTTTCTGGGTTTTCTCTTATAACATTAAACTACTATTCACTTTTTAAATATTTTTAAAAGCATTTTGTGTACAGAGTTCATTTTGGGATAATCTACCAATCTATGCATAGAATGTCTGAATCTGATTTTCTTTCAGTGAAAAATTATTAATGGAAGTTCTTTAGAAATAATTTACTTATGAAATAGAAATTTGTCTCTCTGAATAAAGCATTCTGAGTGGCAGCCTCGAAAGTATTAATACAAGGTAACAATCTATCTCGACTACTGACTTTATTTAAGCATGAGAAAAACAGAATGAAATTACATTATGGCACATCAGGAAAACCTGACTCGACCGAGGCCTTTGTATTTTTTTTTACAGAAATCCTCATAAATCATTGAAAAGCATTGACCATATCTTATTCCTCCCTTTCAGCCACAGTTCAGAAGGAAGCTATGTTATACTTTAAATGGCTTTGCTTCTCAGATGTAAAACAGAATTTATGTTTACTATTATTCTTCAGACACCCACACTTTCCTTCCACAAGATAAACCATATAACTGCTTTAAATCATCCATTTTCTTCATGTGATTACTGAAAGAATGGCAGATTTACAAGCCTAAGACCATCTGTGCCAAGAAAAGAAGATGATTTTTTTCCTTAATAGAAGAGATGGCATTGTTTTATTGTCACTTTTATCATCTTACTTATCTGCACACAAGAATCTTCCATGGTTGGCCTGTAGGTATTCACTTTGCTCACTGAGATAAGCTCTTTCTTCTACTCTTCAAGTCTCCCAAGGAGAACAATGAAACATACCTTCATCCTCTAAATGATTTTAGGCCTCAACATTGCTGGCAAATAGAATATACAGTTTGCTGATTCTTTGCAGAGAAAAACGATTTGTTGAACTTGATCAGTTTTTGAGGCAGTTGCATTATGGGATGTTTAGCAGCACCTATGTTTTTCACCCAGTAGGTGCCAATAAGTATAAGCACCTCCCCAGCCAACCATTACAACAAATATGGCAGATGTCATATTGAAAAAACTCATGAGCTCTAGACATATGCATATGTGCATCTCCCCTCTTGAGAAGTGTCCTTTCATACTTGAGAACATATTTCCCCAGTCTGGGAAAATGCCTATCACATCCCTTCTTGGGATGTGTATTTTGCTTTCTTCATTCTGAAGAAGTCCACATTCTCTCCCCAGTACAGATCTAAATATAGCTCTCTCTGCCTTTCTCCCTTTATTTTCACAATTGGTATTAAAATATTGTATGCCTGAAACCCAATCAAGAATTACTTTGTGGGGCTGGAGAGATAGCACAGCAATAGGGCATTTGCTGATCCAGGACAGATGGTGGTTTGAATCCCGGCATCCCATATGTTCCCCTGTGCCTGCCAGAAGTGATTTCTGAGCACAGAGCCAGGAGTAACCCCTGAGCACTGCTGAGTGTGACCCCCCCATAAAAAGAATAACTGCAATTTCATGGTGACTATATAATATAGAATAATATTTTTTAAAAATGAATAGTTAAATTGATTACAAAGGAAATAAACTATATTAAAATTGAATCTTTTTTAAAAAAAGTCTGCAGCTCTTGAGTTGTGAAGCATTAGGAAAGTACTATACACCTGCTTACTAACCTGTGGAAGAAAATAAAAAATAAGATCAGTATATGAAAGATTCTGATTTAATTGTATATTTATACAATTAATTCATCAATACAATTATTCATCAATTCTTTTAGTTTTGTTTTGGTGCCACGGTCAGTGGTGCTCAGTGATTACTCCTGACTCTGCTCTCAGGAATTACTTCTGGCAGTGTTCTGGAGACTATATGGATACTGAATATCAAACCCGGGCTGGCCATGTGCAAGGTAAGCATGCTACTGTGCTATCACCCCTATTCATAAATTCTTAAAATGCTTCTCAAACTTTTTCAGACCAACCATGACCCCCTTCTGACCTTGTTACATTGTTGTGCTTCTTACTGCCTCCTACTGCTTGAACCTTTAGTCTAATGTAATGGGACCCCATTTATGTTATTTTTTTTTTACCTGTAACTCCCTTGGAATATCTGGGCCATTCACAAGAGATCAGTATGACCCCATTGAGAATCTACAATAAATTTCCCTATGTCATTCTTTCTTACACATTTAGAGTTTTATCAATAAATCTCAACCCCTAGTTGGTTTACGGTTATTTGAAAGAAGCTATTATGCAATAATTCCTAAAAAAAAAAAAAGGCAAGTGCAGGAGAGACTGAAAGTTGTACAAATTTGACTCTTGATTCATAAACTATGAACTCTGGAAGAGGTCCTTATATACATCATGATTTTACTTTGTGCTTCAATGTTAGTAAATATAACGCAGCAATTTCAGAGTTCACGTCTGAACTAAGAGTTCCAGTACTCAACTTCCTTTACTTCCTATCCCCTAAGATACTAGCCTTTTGGGCTTAGTCACATTCCTTGTTTGAAGTTGAGGCCAATGCAGTGAGCACCTTACAGTAACTTTCAGCCTCAGAGGTGATTATTTATGGGTCACCACTGAGTACCCCTAGAGAGCAAGGAAATGAAGTTGACATGGTGGCATTTTCCAAATTGCTTCTGAACACAAAAACAGCAGCAGGCCTTTGAAAATCGGACCTGCAGTCTCTGCCCAGGGAACAATGGTCCATGCCACAAAGTCATCTCTCCCCTCCTCTCTTCTCCCCCAAGTGATTTCTGCTGTGGCAGCTAAAGCCTCTAATACCCCTATGCCCAGACCTCTGGAAGGTCACATTTGCATTGGCTAGAAGGACAGTCCAGGTGGTACTGCCTGTGGATAATGTCTGCTATTGCTTGTTTGCTTAATTACAGATTCTTTCCCTGCCAGCCTTTTCTTTCTGATCACCTCCTGCTGTGCACTGCTTGGATATGTAACTGGAAAGAGGAAGAATAGAAATGGAAAGCTGAGGATCAGATGGAGCTATACGCCCAGAAGAAAAATCAGTCTCTGACCTATGGAGGTTGTTTTCAAGATTTCAAGGGGAAGGGGAAAAGACCACGTGGAGTCAAATTATTTTCTTGGGGAGATGAATAAAATCTTTGCCCTAAGTGTTCTAACCTCTGCCTTAGCTAAGTACTTTTGGGGCTTGCCTTTGCCATTCATTCACAGGATATATATTGAAACACTTGTATTAGGAAGGGGGATGAATTGGCTCCTTGAATCCTGAGGTGATAGCCCTGAAATAAAACAGGGTATTATGACAGCAGAGGTCCCACCAGACACAGAGAAGCTCATATCTAACCTAAGGCATACAAAGTCAACTTCCTGGAGGAGGTGTGATGAGCGTGTTACTGGAAAAGAGAACAGTATGTGAGAAAGTTCTAGAGTGAGTTTTCCCTGAACTAGTGTTAGAAGCTCTCAAACTGGATTTCCAGATATGAAGATGGAAAGAAGTAAATGACTCAACAGATACTTTGAGGGAATATGTATGTCAGTCACACAGTGGAGAGTTCACGCCTCTAGGATCTGCATAGAAGGGACTGTGGTGCTTAGCACTGAGGTAGGACCTTGGCATAGGGAAGAGCAAATGTCTGGGTAAGAAGAACAATTGACTGGGGGTACAGGAGTAGATGGGGATTCCTGGACACAGCAGGGGCAAAAGTTGGTACCTAGCCAATGGCCTGAGAGAAAGCAGGACTGTAGGGAAAATGTGGCTTAGGGACATGATAATAAAGAAAACCAACCAACCAAACTTGTTAAGATCAATGATTTGAATGTCATATTGACCTGAGTCCCACTCCTAGGCCTAGAAGCTTGCTATACAAATCCTGTTAAACTCTCTAAATGTAGCTTTCCTCTTCTCAAATATGAACTTGTACTTATCACAATCTTCAAGTTAAATTATAACAGCTCTAAGCTATTGTCAGGGTTCTGTAAGAAAGAAAAAATAGAAGCCCATCTATTTAGGAACTAAATACATAAATAATTATACTCTTCTAACAGGGACTCACCCACAAAGCGGTTCTTGGGCATCATTTCAGGCTAAGAAAGGCTGTATTGAAGATCATCAATTTGAATCTAGAAGACAGAAGATTTAGTAGATGAAGGAAATCTGTTTTGTTTTGTTTGGGCCACACCAGGGGTGCTCAGGATTTACTCCTGGCAATATCAAGGCATCATTTGGGTGCTGGAGATCTAACCAGGTAAGCCTCATGCACAAGTATCCTACCCACGTAGCTATTCTTCCAGTTCATAGTAAAGAAAATTTGAAAACCATTTCTTAGGACTAAATCACATGGAAAAGCATCTTGTGATATACTTGAACATCGGAAGTTCAAATGAAAGTCTCCTTTGTGTACTTAATAATAGAAAAGTCTACATCTGAAGGTCAATAAAAGTTATGAGTGAATGAAAAATGAGAATTTTAAGAAGTATGTTAGTGTTGATTTGGTGATTTCTAGCAGTATAATCTTTGGCATAACATTACTTAACTATACCTCCATTTTCTTATTTATGGACTATTATTATTTGTAGCACTGTCATCATTTATTTTTATTATCAAATTCAGAGTGTTAAATAAGGAACCTGGCCTAAAGCAGATTGTCCTAAATATGTAAAATAAAAATAACCATTAGCAGTAATTGTGCTTCTATTTTTCAATGAGCATACAAATTTATATGCACAAACATCTCTTTGATTTAGATTCCTGTGTTATTTATGTTTAAAGCACCAAATCAGGAAGTTGGCAGATATAAAAATATCATTTCCATTGCCTCCTTCTTGTTATACTCAATACCACCTAATCCACCTATGCCTATTAACTAACCCCAAAAGAACTTGAAATATTTTTAAGCAAAGATATGCCTAATTAATAAAATGTTCTTCTCTCAGTATAAAATTTGCTTCTGACAAATATGATTGTCATATGATTGTACAGGAAGAAAAAAGAGTGAGATGCTTATAGTTTATCATTTATTGCAATAAAAATATGGCTATTTTAGGGGGGATAAAGTGATAACACAGTGGATAGGGTGTTTTCCTTGTACATGGCAGACATAGGCCCAATCCTGGCAATCCATTTGGTCCCCAGAGTTTGCCAGGAGTAATTTCTGAGTGCAGAGCCAGGAGTAACCCTGAATGCCACTGGGCACAGCCCCAAAACAAATATATATGTAGTCACTCTAATGTTTGCAAAGTGATAGAGAGTAGCAAATGAAAGGAGAAACAATCTGTCACTGACTTTGGATATGGTAAATATAGAGGCTCCACTTGCCATAATCCCCTAGGAAGCAGGGGTGTCACCAGGATTAAGATAACAAGACAGACATGAGGAGGAAAAAGCATGGGGTCAGGGAGCTTGCAATCTCATGAACTGAGTGAGCCTGACTGTCCTCTTTGTATGCTCTTTATTGATCAGAATTAATCCACTTGGGGAGAAGAGCAGACATGGTTAACAGTTAAAGCTAACCAAGCCAACCATCTAGTTAAAGCTAACCAAGCCTAGCTGGGTCTCTAATCAAGCCTAGGTGGGTCTTTACATCTCAAAAAGGGTGGGTGAAGGAAAGAAGAAATTAGGGCAAAGTCTCTGTTTTGGGGAACCCCCAGTGTGCTCTGTGTGCTTAGGATTTGCCAAGAATTCAAGACCCAAACCACTTCTCAGGGGTACATTAATAGAGTTAACAGAAAGTAACCTGAGGCATGAAGCCATGCTTTTTTGCCTTCATCCCCCAGAAAGAAAAAAAGGCAGACTTGCATCCACTTCCTATGAAATGGTAAATACAATAAACCAAAATTTCTGATTATGCCTACCTTAGAGTTGGCATCAGGAGCTGTGGAGTCAGCACAAATGAACACAAAGCTATGTGGTAACAGCCTTTATCACTATTGTGCATAGTAATATCCTTTTTACTTCGAGTCAAGAGCCCCAAGTTTTCCAACCCAGTATCCATGATATTCAGGGAGACTTCTTTGTTTATAGAATATTTCTTTGTGGCGCTGGAGGTAAGGTGCCTGCGCTAATCTAGGATGGACCTCGGTTGGATCCCCAGGCTCCCCATATGGTCCCCCGACCTGCCAGGAGCGACTTCTGAGCGAATAGCCAGGAGTAACCCCTGAGCGTCACCGGGTGTGGCCCAAAAACCAAAAAAAAAAAAAAAAAAAAAGAATATTTCTTTTAAATAAACTCACTGGACACTGAGCTACAGTTTTGGCAGCAAAATATGATATGTCCAGGTCTTTCTATCCATTTGATGATTTGAACTTTAGCTGTTTCTAAATGCTCATATTGTAACCCCAAGCATAAGTTGAGACCCAGAATGACACTCTTTTACTTGCAATCCTATGAATCTAATTAAAGTTGTTAATTAACTACAGCTACCAACAAAATAAAAATGCCACAAACATACTTGAAGGAGTTGAGAAAAATTTGCAGACTCCAAAAAAGAGTTAAATAATCAGGTCACAGTGATTGTTTCTGGGTGTCTCAGGCATGAGAATTCAAGGGCCATCTCTTAAAGTTATTCTGAATGATGTGAATCCAATTATCTTCTGTATTATGCTGAAGATTCAAATTACTAAATGAAGAACACTGATTAGATTAGTTTGTGTTCATGTATTTTTCTCTTTGTCCAAGGTAGTGTGATAGAAAGAGAGGCATTTTACTAAATATTTCAACAGGCAAATGCTCAAAGAGAAGGAAAAATCCACATGTATTTTTCAAATATCCCTCCTAGAATATGTAAATGCTAGGTATTATTGGGTGTTACTAGTTTGTTAAACAGTTATTTCTTCTTATTATTTTGTTTTTTTGGTTTTTGGGTCACACCCAGCAGTGCTCAGGGGTTACTCCTGGCTCCATGCTCAGAAATTGCTCCTGGCAGGCACAGGGGACCATATGGAGCACCGGGATTCGAACTGATGACCTTTTGCATGAAAGGCAAGCGCCTTACCTCCATGCTATCTCCCGGGCCCCTATTTCTTATTCTTATTAGTCTCAGAGAAGGAAGTATATGAACAAACGTCTTTCTTAATAACCCCGACCTTGAAAGACTCCAGCACTCAAAGGTCAAAGAGAGTCAAAGAGAACAGTTCTTTTATATGGAGGCACAGAGTATAATGGTATTCCAAAAAAAGCAAAGGTGTGTTTTTGGTAAATAATATACAGACTAATGTGTATTAATAAGAAATCAGTTGTTCTTTTCATGGAGTAAATAGTTCAAAGAAATAAATGTATGGTTATTTTAAAATCCGCTAAGAAATAGTAATGTATAATTTAAAGCTTTTATGAGACTAATGGTAGATTTTTCAGCACATTGTTTCAGAAGACAACAAGATGATATATTCAAAGATTTTGGAGAAAATCTTGCCAACCATGAAGATAATATTCAGAAAATTTGTTCTTGACAATTGAATATCTAAGAATAACAAAAATGTAACATCACTAAAGTGACCTTACATAAAAAAGTAAATAGATGTCAAGCTGATGTAAAAGAAGAGCAAGTAATACTACGTAAATATATAAAGGTATAAAAATTATTCAGTAAAGATAAATATATAGTAAAGTTCAGAAATATAATGATGAGGGATTGATAACAATAGCTCTACATTGAGAAAATTACCAAAGTCATAATAAGAATACTAAAAATAGAAAAAATTATAGCATTTGCTAAGACATATATACTATGAAAAATATAAATTGATACATAAAAATAGTAGTAAGGCTTTTGTTATAGTCTAAGTTTTTATTTTAAAAGTAGACTATTGACCAACTCTGTAAACTCAGTCTTTTCTCAAAGGAGATGTACACTGAGGCATGATTGTGATTATACCAGCCCGCATAGCACAAAACTGGTCATCTCATAAGGTGAGCGTAGGCAAAACCCCCACCCTGTGAAAGTCATGCTTGCTACCTACATCACCCAAAATTACCATTTCCCCAATGTCCCTGCCTCATCACTGACCCTCTATGATCTGAGCACACTTCAAGTATGCTGTATGTTGGGCTGATATGACCAGGGAGGGCTCTTTAGGACAAGTGTGGGCACCCTCCCCTGTATCTCCCTTCTTTCAAAAAATTCCGGCAGCACTAACCATGCCCACAAACACAGTTGCCATGCTCAAACTGGGCCAGCTCCATGGACTCAATCTTTTCTTGAATGAAATATACATAGAGTCATGACAGATTATGGCTACACTAACCCACACAGCACAAAACTGGTCATCTCAGGAGAAGAGGGTAGGCCAAGTCCCACACTGCTGAAGGCATGCTTTCTGCCTACATCACCAGAGATACTATTTTCCCAAGGCCCTGCCTCATTATTGATCCTCTACAATTCCCTGAGGGAATGCTGATCTGACCATTCTTCAGGTACACTAACTGTTGGGCAAGGGTTTTTTGGGAGCCTGTGTGTGTGGGCACCTTCCCTGTCTCTCCCTTCTTCCAGGAAATCCTGACAGCTATAATGATGCCCACAAACTCAGTCACTATGTTCTATGTGGGCCTTCTTCCAGGATGCCCTGCTGCTGAGTATATGCCCCTAAAATTCATATTATTGTAGCTTTACTAGAATTACTAGACAACTTCATCTGTTTGATGCAGTCATCCCTAAAGAAATACCCAAATTTAACAGACTGGACATATAATAACAAGAGCCTACTAAACTTTGTGTCATTGAGTTAATGACTTTAATAATAAAATAATTTCCACAAATGAGTTTGCTGTCGTACTTTTTTCTTTTTTCTTTCTATTTTTTCTTTTATCTTCCATTTTATTTTTTCTTTCCTTTTTTCAATAACTTTTTTCACTTATCTGGGAACAAATGTATTATGATCAACTATGTCAATCATGTGATGCATCTTTCTTTAAATATATAAAAAATTTTAAGTAGACTACTATAATTATAACACTTATTTGTAAGACTAGTAGTTGCCACAAAGCAAAACCCTACAGTAAGTAACAAATTATGAAGGGAACTTAATTAAAGAATATAACAGAAAATATCAAATTACAAAATAAGAGGGTCATCTGAGTATCACTTGGGTGGTTCTCCGATAAAGAAATAATATTAAAAATAAATTCACATATGTGTAATAAATTAATTTATGACAAAGGAGTTGAGAGTAAACAAAGTTTCCAGGAACAGTTGACTGGATAGAGGACTGAAAAGTCTCTTCAATAATTGTTTTTCTTCTGAGAAAACTGAATAGCCACATGTAAAAGACTGAAATCTGATCATTATCCTACACCATATACAAAATTAACTCAAAAGGAGACGGAGCAATGTCACAGCAGTAGAACATTTTCCTTGCATGTGACCAATCCAGGATGCATCCCATATGGTCCCTGAGCCAGGAGCGATTTTTGGGTGTATAGCCAGAAGTAATCCCTGAACATCGCAGGGTATGGCCCTAAAAGCAAATAAAAAATTAACTCAAAAAAAATACAAAGACCTGAGCAGAATACCTAAAACCATAAAATTCCTAGAAGAAAACATAGATTATAAGTTGCTTGATAATGATTTTAAAAAGCTAAAATTTTAAGGGCCAGAGAGATAGTTCAGTGGGTAAGACATTTGTCTTGCATGCAACTGACCAGTGCTCAATCCTCGGTATTCCATATTGTCCCCTCAGAACTACCAGGATTGGTTCCTGAGTGGATAGCCAAAAGTAAGTTCTGATCATCTCTGAATGTAGCTCGCAAAATCAACACTAATAACAAAGAATATTTAAATAAAATCTAAATAAAAAAGCATAGACAAAAAAGCAAAAATAAATAAGAATAATCCAGCAAAGGAAATCAGCTAAAATGTAAGAAAAACTTAAATGTAATATTTAGAAATTATATATTTGAAGGAATGTGACACTGTTAATGGTTGTACTGGTGCTTGAACATGGAATTCCAGAAATAACTATGTTATGAGCAACTTTGCAAACCATAGTGTTTAAATAAAGAATTTTGTTTGTTTTTGGGTCACATCTGGTGACTCTCAGGGTTTACTCCTGGCTATGCACTCAGAAATTGCTCCTAGTTTGGGGATCTTATGGAATGCAGGGTGATCAAACCACGGTCCATCCTAAGCTAGAACATGCAAGGCAGATACCCTACTGCTTGTGCTATTGCTCGGCCCCTTTATAAAGAAATATAAAAGAAAAAAAATGATACTAAAAAATATTGTTGTGCTGAAAGTCACCATTTTTTCATGAAGGATACATTTGAACAGTAAGTTCAACAGGTATGTGTCCAGGATCCCAAGCACAGGTATTAATATCCCGAAGAAGTCAGACTGCATACCCTCCCAATACCAACTCCCCAAACTACTTTGCTCAGTCCTTATCAATATTTCATTACAGGCCATGACTGATTAGATCATTGGTGACATTATGAAATGTAATTTCCACTTCCTCTCCCCTCTCTAAAGAGCAAGAGGTAGAATTTAAAGTTCCAGCCCTCTTATCACATGGATGGCTTTTCTGACATTCATCCCTTAAGTTAAAATTTAGATATAGTTTAAAATGTCATCGTGGAGGAACTAAAGATGCTCTGATCACTGAAAAAATTTCAAGTATTTTGAAGCACAGTGCCAAGAACCAGAAACAAAGACCAGATAAATTCCTCATTATATCATAGCTAATGAATTCTTTGATGAAAATGCTTTGACTAAACAGCTAAAATACTTCATAGTCACTCACAAGGTTGGGTCATAAAAGACCACACAAATTTTCCATGATCAGAGATCTCAACTACACAATGAGTCTGACTTCATGAGGCACCCATTTACATACCAGTCTAGCTATTGGTAAATATTTGCTGAGGGTTCTAGCATAGAGATATGAATTGTCACTTTAATGATTCTAGATCCAGCTTTCTAGTCAAATCAATAAATTGGTATTTCACCCTGAATGTTCATTTAATATAGATCATAGAAAAGCCATCCCTGGTGGTTTATTTCTGACCCATAGAATCTGTAAGTACAATAAAAAAGGTTCTAAGCTGCTAAATGATGCTATTGTAAGTACATGCTACCATGAGTCAATCAAGTTATGATAAATAAAGCTGAAGAAGTAGTCATGGTCTATGTTATGCTACGCTAAGAGTGTTGTATTTATTTAATAGAAAACCAATCTTTAAGATGAGGAAAGATGACTCACTGTTGGGTTCACTTTTTGGATAACTCATTCTGGCTGTAGTCAGAAGGATTAAAAGTAAAGTCAAAATGGAATTAGGGATGATGTTAAGAGACTGCTAAGAAGATTGATTTCCTACTTATTATGAAAGATGTTGATATCTAGTGCAGCAAATAATGGAAATATAAAAGAAATTATATCCTTGATTTAAAAAAAAAGTAAAAACAGCATAATTTAGTGGGACAATCCAGTATTGAATCAGGTAATGAGCTAGAGATCAATAATGGCCTTCATATTTCTTGATTAAAAAACTAAAAATTATAAAGTCATTGAATGAGATATAGAATAGTATAGAAGTCAACACTAGCTAAGAACATCATCCCTAACATCCCTAATGTATTGAGCTGAAAATTCTATATGAATATATCCAGCCAATAGTTCACACACCAAAAATTGGGTTGGGGGAAGGGAGGATAATAAGGATAAGTGGTAATATATTTGAAGACTATTCTCTCTACTTTATACTACTTGGAATATGTAGGGATTCAGCCCCATGGCTCTCTGTCATAAACCACTCTTTTCCCTTTTTTCTAAAGTCTGTCAGTTAACAAGACTTCCCCTGTGAACTGTTACCTTGGGACAGTTGGACCAAGGCTATATAAGGCTAGAGGAAAAGTTGACTACAGGGTTGGAGTTGGGGGGTGAAGTTT
Organism: Crocidura indochinensis; assembly: GCA_004027635.1. Classification (NCBI taxonomy): domain Eukaryota; kingdom Metazoa; phylum Chordata; class Mammalia; order Eulipotyphla; family Soricidae; genus Crocidura; species Crocidura indochinensis. Next base: position 13,230 of record PVKC010007923.1, on the reverse strand, counting down.
TTTGGTTTGCCTGATTGCTGCTGCTGCTCCTGTGGTGCTGGGTTGTGTGGTGTGTCTCCCTTGCTGTCTCTGGCTCTCTGGATGTCTTTTGCTCTAGTTCTCCGCTCTAGCTCTGGCTGAGATCCTGCTCTCACTCTGATCTTAGTTCTCTCTCTCAATTCAGGAGGCTGACTGGAAGATCCCTGGCCTACATACTTTTTCTCTCTCTTAACCCTGTCTCTGACCCTTTCAACAGGGATTACTTAACCCCAACAGAAATAGACTAGATTATTTAGGAAACCAATAGGAGATAGGTAAAATGAAGAACCAAAGTCCAAAGTGTTTTATTTGTTTGTTGTCGTGGAGACACACCCGGCAGCACTCATGGGGTTAATCCTGGCTCTGCTCCCAGAAATCACTCCTAGCAGGCTCAGGGATGGAATAAGAGATGCTGGGGATTGAACCCAGGTCAGCAGCATGTAAAGCAAACTACCTACCTGCTGTGCTAACGCTCTGGACTCCCTAGGGTTTTAAAGTGTTGTAACAGTTGTCAAGGAAAGAGGGGTAAAGTGGGAGAGGAAAATCAAAGGGATGGAGTGTCTGATTCCATGAACAAGTAATTTCTGGCAGCCTTTATTGTTCTCTGTCATTAAATGCAGCAACTTGTTCTACAAACCACATGCCAAATGATGAAAACATAATTAAATTTTCATCATAATTTTGGCATCTACAGAACCATAGACAGGTCAGCAAATATGTGCTGATAAATGGGAAAGTGCAAAACTATTGTTCATTACAAAGGTACCTTGAGTAGGAGAAATTGGTTTCACAGTAAAAATAAGGATTTGAGCAGGGATGTCTTTATCAGATTTTTGTCTCATAGATCAGATGCATGCCACTTGAATCCAATGATCAGAACTTTATTTTCATACTTAATCCCTGAGGACCATTACTTGGGGTCAGCAAGTTAGTTTGCATAATGGACCTGGAGTTGTGCTACTTATAAATAAGTCCACAGACTAAAAGAGCTCATTTTCATTAATATGTTTTAAAAATAAAAATTCATCCAGTGTAGAAAGAGAATTGCCATTCACATTGGTCTCCCAGGGAAGTTGGACCCTTCTCCCTTGTCACCAATTCAACTCATCTGTAAACTGCCTCTCAGCACACAGGACCTTCCTGCCATTGTTCTGACCCTGTGCCTTTATGAGAAGAGGCGAACAATTGAAAAAGCATTTATTGCTGCCTTGAATTGAAATCCAGAAGCCAGAATTGTTCAGGAGCTGAAAGCAATTTATTCCTAAGCTTTCATTTTTATAAGGTTGAGGTGATTTCCATGTCCCATTCCTCCTCCTTCTAGCTTCCCATCTGTAAGTTCCAGGGCAGAGATGTCAGACTTTTGGGGCCTGGGTCAAGGCCAGATGGTTTCAAGATCATGCACAAATCTGAAAATTTACACGCCCTCAAGTTTTGTCTTTAATGAAGCAACTGATGGTATACTGCTAGAGGTAGAAATTTTTTTTCAGTAGTCAAATGCATAAAACCATGTAAGGGCCACACACCATTTTAATATGCGTGGTACTTATTTACAAGTACATGTTAATAAAAAAAAACTTGTCCTTTCAAATTGCTACTGTATGCTTAGGAGGCTGTGTGACATATATGGAGAGGAAGAAATGGAATAATTGCAGGGATTTTTCAACTGAAAAGCAGCAACAAAGTATAGATGTATTTTTGTGTTATCACAACTAGGAATGCTTTTAGCAACTCATGGGCTGAGGCTAGGGAAGTTTCTAAACATTCTATGGTATACAGGACTATCCTCCACTATTATTTTCCTTTTCAAAATGTCAATAGTTTAGTTATCTTGAGAGAAAGCTAGAGAGAATAGATATCAAAGAAATATCTCAGAGCCTTTGTGTTTTTTGCACTAATAACTAATAACTAATCAACTTAATGAAGCTTAGTCACAGAACCAACATATCTTAGGGTAGGGAGGTGAAGGTAATTCTTTTACAGCCGTATATGCCATGAAGCAGAGGCTCAGGACAAGATTGCTTTGTGCATCAGAATTCTATTACAGACTTATTGGATAAATGGGAATACATGGAACATGACTCCACAAGAATCCTGCCCAAACATCACCCTTATGCTGTGACTAAAAAGAGATAACCCCTCGAGCTAATAACAGAAGGAAGCTGACTGCATGAGGAGACAACAAGAGAGAAAATATGCTTACTGTTCCATTTGGACAGAGGCGCCTGCAGGATGTGGCTCTGAGACAGCCTTGTAGATTTAGGAACCAGAAGGGAAAATGGTCTTTGACCTCCAGGGGATGCTGGGAAACAGATGCCTCAAGAGCTCAGGGAAGAATTATTGACCCAACAATAACAGACTTCTTGCATGTGTCAGATAGTATTTCTTTTGTGCAAAAATGTGCTCATTCTGATTAAAATATGAGAAAACATCCAAATTCTCCTGCAACCTCCCTAAGGCTTTAGCTCATCTGATTGGCCACACTCCCAGCTGGAACTCATGATTCCCAAATTCTCTGACTGCATGTTACTTAAGGATTGGCTGATCTAGGAAATAACATAGGGGTTTTTCCCTTGTTTCATAGCTCAGGCGATGACACAGCTCGAAGTGGAAATTTCTGGAAGTTAGTTTTCAATTCCATGAAAACAAAACAGTGGATGGGAGTGAAGATACTGCTTTGAAATACACCACATAAAATTTCAGTAGTGAAAATTTTTTTCTAGATGGTATATCAACATAATAATAGTAATTATCAGTAATAAAGTCATCCAGAATACAGAAAATATCTTTGTTTTAGTCAAGCGATTCAGTAAATCATTATGAATATGTAAGTGCTGAAATTCTAATAGCCCCTTCCCTCAAATGTCTTACAGTGCTAAAGGGATAAAAGAAATACTACGGCAGATTGAGTTGGACCCTAGGTATTAAATAGACTGAGCAGATAAAGTATGTTGATGAGGTACTGATGATAGCATTATACTTACTACTCTAGATTCCCATTGAAACTTTTTAAAAAAAGTTTTAGAGTGGGGCCAGAGTGATAGCACAGAAGGTATGGCATTTGCTTTCCATGCAGTGGAGACCCAGATTTGATCCTGATATCCCATATGGTCCCCTGAGCTTGCCAGGAGTAACTTCCAAGAGCATAGCCAGGAGTAAACCCAGATTGCCAGTGGGTATGACCGCCCCCAAAAGTTTCAGAATCTCTCAGTCCATCTGATAATTTGTCATGTTCTGTCTCTGCTGATTCACCAAACTGAATTGGAAAAGTGGGGAGGGTGGCTGGGAGGCAGGGATCCAAATTCTCAAACCACGAAAAAGTGCCGCTTTACTTAGACAAATTCCAATACTATTGCTGCTTAGCATTTCAGAATAGAAACCTCCCCACCAATGTCTCACCCACTGTGATAAACCTGCTATGATCATTACAATTATCCCTGACCTTTTCAAAGATTGTTAGATGCTTCATTCTAATGTCCTTGAATTTTTCCACAGTTCTCCAAAAGAACAGCAGCAAAAAGGTGTGTCCACAAAAAGATGTATTTTAAGGAAATGACTCTTTGGATCATGAAAGTTAGCAAGTCAAAATTATGTAAGAGAGGCCAGCAGAACTATTAACATAATTCAATATTGCAGCTTAATTCTAAAGGTCGAATGCCAACAATATGTGCTCTTTCTCAGGATAGGTCAATTTTCTATACAGGCTCCTAACTATACTGGTTGAAGGAGGCACAACCACACTATGCAGGATAATCAGAGATCATCAATCTTTTTGGGAGGAATAGATGACAGATTACATTAGCTTAGTTTCAGGTATCCAAATATGTTGATTTGATATTTGTATATGTTATGAAATAGTCATCTCACAGTCATACATTGTTCACTGACAATCCAGCCAATGAATGACCACATGCATGACAGTAGTAGCAATAGGTCTGATCTTCTAGCTTAGGCATATAGAAGGCTACACTATGCATGTATCATGAATTAGGTTCATGAACTCACTTTATGGCACATTTCTTAGAATATAGCTGGAGCAGTGGCTCAAGGGGTAAGGCTTCTTTCTGCCTTGCATGCGCTAGCCTAGGACAGACCCTTGTTTGATCCCCTGGTGTCACATATGGCCCCCCAAGCTAGGCGCGATTTCTGAGTGCACAGCCAGAAGTAATCCCTGAGCGTCACTGGGTGTGATCCAAAAACCAAAAATATTTTTAAAAAGTAATCTAAAAAAGAGAATATATGCCAGTTGATAAACGAAGAATTACTATAATCAAAACTTTTTCCTTATGATGAGAACTTTAAAAATATATTCTCTTAATAAATAAATAAATATATTCTATTTGCAACTTTCACATTTTCAGCATACTATTATAAACCATCATTTATTATATATCTGGAAGTTTGTAATGTTGGCCTCCTTAAAACAATTTAACTATCCCCAACATCCCATCTCAAATAGTCACCAATTGATTCTCTATATCAATAGTCTTTAGTTTTGTCTGCTTTTTATTATTATTTATTGGGAAGGTTGGTTCACACTTGGATGTACTCAGGAGCTGTTTATGGTTTGTAAACATCACTAACAATACTTGGGGGAATCATTTAGTACTTGGGGATCCCATATACAAAGCATGTACTCCAGTCCTTTGAATCATTTTCATGACCCCTTTTAGATTCCATTTCAAGTAAGATCACATAGTATTTGTTTTCCTCTATATGATTTAATTTGAATAAGCATAATGCTCTCAAAATCCCATCTATATTACTACATAAAGAGCAAGATTTCTTTATTTTTAATATGACTAAGTAGCAACATATTGAAAGATGTGTTCATATGCCCATATACATAAACATTTATATCAATTTTGTGATTATATTTTAATTCAGATTAATATTTTCATTCATCTTTAGTAAACACTTAAATTGTTTCTACTTGAAACTAGAAAGCTGTAATGAACTGAGACACTGTCAACAGTGTGGAGACTATGAATTTGGAGGTGAAATGGTAAGTTGTGGAAGTTATTGATACTCTGAGTGGTAATGCTGTAGCATTGTAAGACCTAATTTGCATGTTAATATTATTATAAATCATGGTACTGTTTTAAAATGTATTTGAATAAAATATTCACCATTTTGTTTGCATAAAATGTACTTATTCACTTCAGTCGTTTGAGAGAAAGTTAGTCAGAAAGGATAAGGATTCCTCACAAGCTGAAATCAATAGGTGTTTTAATGAACAAACTTTAGAAGGGTAGAGGATAGCTTTGATAAAAGAATCTTGGAAGGCTCTTCTGAGGGTAACTTCTAAGCTAAAATTGAGGGATAAGAATGAATAGGGCATAAACACAAACAAACAAAACCTGCAAGACCTCCAAGAAAGGAAATCTTAAAATGCCAGGAATAGTGATTTAAATATACAAAGTGAGGGGCTGGGGGGTGGCGCTGGAGGTAAGGTGCCTGTCTGCCTGCGCTAGCCTAGGACGGACCGCGGTTCAGTCCCCCAGTTTCCCATATGGTCCCCCAAGCCAGGAACAACTTCTGAGTGCATAGCCAGGAGTGACCCCTGAGCGTTGCTGGGTGTGACCCAAAAACCCCAAAAATAAAAAAATATATACAAAGGGAAAGAACAAGTTTGGACATAGGAGAATCAAAATTTCATATAAAATAATAGGACACAGAACTACTGGTATTAAAACTATCACAAGAAGACATGGATGCAAGTTAGAATGGGCCATGGAACGATACAATAGATATGGTCAAGCATATTCTTGTGTTAAAACATATAAATGAAAATGAAAAACCTCTTAGACAGAGAAAGGTCTGTCTAAATTATTTACAAAATGTTGGGGCTTTATTCTTCTTTTCTTTTTTTGGGGGGGCCACACCCACCTGTCCACAGGGGTTAATCCTGGCTGTCTGCTCAGAAATAGCTCCTGGCAGGCACAGGGGACCATATGGGACACCAGGATTTGAACCAACCACTTTTGGTCCTGGATCGGCTGCCTGCAAGACAAACGTCGCTGTGCTATCTCTCCAGGCCCAGGGGCTTTATTTTTCATGTATAATTATTTTATTTGGAGGAGTTGGAAGATTTAGTTAAAATTTCCATCGTCTTATTTGTCTTGATGGTTTAGCTTCCCTCTCATTCCCTTTAGCCCTATAATATAATCTTAGTCATAGTTTTAGGTAATCCTTGAAATTTGAACAGTTTTAATTTCCATTAACCACCTTGCTATTCTTCTAAGAAATAGGGGGTTGTATTATTGTTAGGAATGGGTTTAAAAGGTATATACACAATGAAGTTCTTCAGGATCTTTTTATTAACCTTTACATATGCACTTAATTCACAATATAACTATTATAACTATTATGTGGCAGATTCTGTGCCAAGCATTCAAGTTATAGTATTTGGTAAGATAATGACTATTCCTATTTAAATAAGAACAAATGAGAGAATGAATTCACCTCAAAATATCATACTAATTAACATATATTTCCTTTAAAATAGGACATGTCAAATGTTGTCTTTATCTGGGCCCAGAGAGATAGCACAGCGGTGTTTGCCTTGCAAGCAGTCAATCCAGGACCAAAGGTGGTTGGTTCGAATCCCGATGCCCCATATGGTCCCCTGTGTCTGCCAGGAGCTATTTCTGAGCAGACAGCCAGGAGTAACCCCTGAACACCGGTGGGTGTGGCCCCCCAAAACAAAACAAAACAAAACAAAAAAGTTGTCTTTATCTAAAAATAAGAAGACAGAACTATCATAAGGATCATATTTTTAATAATCACTATTGACTAGAGTACAATTTTATATAAAATGTCATATTTATACAATTTTTGACATCAGAAATGAAAGTCCTTAGAATTCTAGAATTACTATAATTTCCTGTCCCATAACAAGGTTTATATGAGCTGAAGATGTCAAAGGATTTTGAGAATAGGCTTATATGTAATCTGTTACAGATAAGCAATTTCTTAATATATTACCTGAACCAAATGGATTCATCCGTTCAGTTTTATTGCATTTGTTCTTATATATCAATATCTGGTTTAGCCATTGAAGGAATTTTGAGTTTATCTTTAAAAATAAAATTATCTTTGAAAGTGTAAATCAATGTTCATAATGAGATATCTATCTGAATCCAGTCAATAACATAATAGCATCTAGGAGTAGAAAGAATGAAGGCTCCACAATATTCCAGAGTATACAGTAATAGTAACAATTACATCATTGTTTTGCATTGTGAAAAAATTGTCATTCATATGAATAAGAATGTAGTTTCAGACTGATAAAATAGTAAAAGCAACACCAATAATTTATTATAAATAACAACCATGGCATCTCAAAGTTAATTTGTGCCTATATTAAATAATTTGCATCTCACTAAGTCTTTTTAGCAACCTAAGAAATAGTCTGCAATATTTCTCTCGTTTACACGGAGGAAAGTCACAGTTACCAATAGAAATGACGTTGAAACCAACGTCTAAATCTAGAGCCATGATCATGAATGTACACTGTACTGCCCCTAGTACAAGATGGTGGCCCTGAGGAAGTACGCCTGCCTATCTAAAAGTGGCTTCCAGTCTCCTTTCTGAATAGCAATGAGGCTGATCAGAAGCTCCTGTACTAGAAATAAACAGCTTCCAGATGTCAATGACATAAAAACCATTGATGGTAAAGAGGAGCTTTTCGTAACACCAAGCATAGGCTCCCAGGCTTTTACCAAGATACACTTGCAATACATTGGCAGAGAAAGCAACTCTGTCTTTGGAATCTGCAATTCTGTGCACTTCTGTTGTATGTAGGTATGGCTTCAGAGCATGTGAGATTTTAGAGTATTCTCTAGGAAAAAAAAAAAAAAAACAACCTCCAAACTCAGTAAATTTCACTATTTTTACTGCCTTAGCCAAATTTGACATCTTTCAAAGTAACTGTGAGAAGCATACGCAATCTCTGCCAACTGCATGATTTAGCAGCTATAAAATCCCTCTGAATCAAACCCATTCTGAAATAAAAAGGAACCTGCTTGAGAATTTCATTGCACTGTTGGATGCCTACTCAAAGATCAATCACCTCTCTTCATTCTGTATTCCTGGTATATTTTTAAGTTTAATCTCTTTTTATTTTGTAGCTTACCCATTTAGTTAAGGGTAGAATTTTAAAAGATGAAAGATTGAGCAAGGAGGAGGACATGAAATCTGAACAAAGAGTTTCTTTATATTCTGCACAATAGAACTGAAAAGGATGATCTATTTTCTTTTCAACTCTTTCCCCAATGGTACAGTACCTAGATTCTCAACACTTGAGTATTCGCTCCCCCAAGGAAAATAGTATCTCTCAGCAGGCTGTCTAGTAGGATGAAACAGCTGTGTTTCCCACTCCATGGGGAATTTCTTCAGCTGAAAGTCAATTCTTCAAGACTGACTGTGATTGGGTGAACAGAAGGCTAAACACATTGCTTATAGTTTATAAGCTTACATGGGCCACCATTGACAATCAAACAGGTAATTTTATCAAATATAGTGCAAACAGAATTAGCTATCTTGAAACTAACATATATACTATAAATAAAATAGTTCCCATAAGGTAATATAGTGGTAAGATAACATTAAACTGCAAAAATATAAAAATTTGTCTGAATTTGTATTTCAAAAAATGCTTTCTGTTTAAAAGACAGAAAACTATTCTTGGCCTCACACTGAGTTTTACTGATGCAAATATTTCAGACTTATGCATAGATATGTCACAAGATATCTCACATATGCCTTCTTAAAGATAAAAGCAACAGGAGCATTCTTTTTACACTACAAGAATGTTTTTATAGGACTTGTAACCCCACCCCTCTTTAGTCCTGTGTAACCTTACCTACAAAAAAGACCTCCCATTTCTGGGAGGTTTTTGGGGAAGTGATAAAAAGATTTGGCTTCAGGGGCAAAAGGGGGTTTGCTTGGATGCAGAATGGAGGAGGAAGCAGGAGATCTCTGAGGGACAAAGTACAATGCAGGGCTGAATAGGGATCCAGCATAAATGGTTATGAGAGGCCACACATGTTGGCCAGGGCAAATGAAGATGTTATTTCCTGAAAAAGCCTGCCTGTGAGTTTTCTACCTGCTGCTATTCTGAACTTGCAGACCCGCAGGCTGGAGGGGATTGGAGCCACGTGGCCTGGGACGACAAAGAAAGGCCCTCCATTCATCCCATTACCATCCAGCTCCATTCAAAGGGCCTTTTTATTTTTTTATTCAACAAGAATAACCTGCAGAACTACTAATAACATATATAAGATAAATTCTTTTAAGGAGATTTTATAAAGGAAATACCGCATAACCTTTATCTTCCTTCAAAGAGACTAAGTCCTAAAAAATATTCCACCTAGAAATTATTAATAGACCATAGCAGTTTTAGTGCATAGTCTTCATTTTATTAACATTTCATTAATATCAACATTTTATTAATAGTCTCAATTGGTATTAATAGTAGCCAATTTCAATGTGTGTACATTCATGTGGTGTTGGTGTGGCATTTTCAACATCAGGGGTGCCAGACTCAGGAAAGTTCACTGTCAGCTAGGTCTTTCTCCACAGACTCCATTGAGTACTTTTTACATGTAAAAAATGATGACTAAAGTCATCATCTCTACCTTTATGAAAACCTTACCACCAAAGTGTGTCACAGTATAAGTGAGAGGAAAATGGCAAAACTTGGACACAAAGATATATATACAGAGGAAATACACAAATACAGCCATCTACCTATAAATCAACATGACTATGGAGTAGATCCTTCTTCCCTCATCCTGCCAAAGCCATAATTTTGAACTTGATCTTGAAGGCTGCAAGTTATATGCTTCTGTAGTTTGAGTCACCTAGTCTCAGGCTCTTTTTTTAAGGCAGACATAAAACAACTCACAAAAATGAGAGATAGTGGGAAACCAGAGACAGAGACCAGATTTTACCGGGAATAGCTTGAGGAAAGAGAGCAGAATTCACTGACAGGCAAAAGTGCTCAAATAGATACTTATGATAAAAAACCACAAGTAGTAAACCCTATGGTCTCTAGGGTTAGCGATCTACTAAAGTTGTAAGAAAGGAACAGCCCAAACCCCATCTGCCTTCGAAAGAGGGACAAGAATTCAAACTTCAGCTAGACATAGACCTAAAGGTGCTCTATAAATTAACACCACATAAATAAAATACAACATATATAAATTAAATGCCACATAGAGTCAGAATCACTGAAAAATCTTCATCATCAAAGAAAAGAAATTTGAGTCTCAGAACTCAAGACCTGTTGTGAAAGTTGTGATGTACCTGGCGAATATCACAGTGAAGCAAACTAACACAGACACTTTGGAAGGAAGTTTGACATTTTCTCTCAAAGATAATCTGTCTTTCCATAAGTTTCAGCAAATCCCATTCTTGATCTTTACTCAAAAATGTTGAAGATGCAGCCCACACAAAAACTTAGATATATGAGACTTTGTACTTTCTGTTCAATTTTCAGTAACCTTAAAATTGTTCTGAAAAAGTAGTTTGATAACATTTTAAAAGAAAAATTAAGGACAGAGAAAACTTGCCATTTCAGATCAGTTCAGGACCCTACAACGCAGGCCCACCATTCAGCTAGGTCCGAGTTTGGCTCTGGGTGGTCCTGGCTAGCTCCTGATCTCATGTTTCTCATCTCATGTAATAGAAAAACAGCTTTCCTTTAATGTTAGACTCTATAAGAAAAAACTCATTGCCTCATTTCTCTACCACTTCAAATTTCACAGTGAGCATACACTGACATCAGAACTCTAATCATCTCTAATAACTCCAGAATGCCCAAGTCATTAAGGGAAAAACAACACAGAGCCCTACACATAGCTATGCATAGTGAATGAAGATCGTGACCCTGAAGACCCAACCATTAATAATCAGCTATATAGTCTCTCTGATAAAGAAATATTAGAAAATTTATGAAGTTTAGAAAGGAGTTTAGAATGGTTAAGAAGCTCAGTGAAATAGGGAACAGACATCCAATAAAACACAAGAGGATATGAGAGCAGAAATTAGAAAATACAGGGGCTGAAGTGATAGTGCAGCATTAGGGCATTTGCCTTGCATGTGGCCAACATGGAACTGACACAGGTTTGATCGCTGGCATTTCCTATGGTCATCCAAGCCTGTCAGGAGCAATTTTTGAGCACAGACCCAGGAGTAGCTTCTGAGTGCTGCTGTTATTGATTCCTGGATGGAGGTGGATGATGTTGAGATGGATGGATTGAGGCCTTTCTCTGCCAGCCCAGGCCACACGACTGCAATCCCCTTCCAGCCAGTGAGTCTCATGATGGTGAGGAAATGATCCACAGGCAGTCAGGTTTCAGAAGACATCAACTTTATTAAGGCCCTAGCCAACATATCTGGCTCCTAAGCTTTTCAACTTTTTAAGCCTGTTCCATGAGCAGCCTTGCATTCAAACCTGTCTCTTCTCAACTCCATCCTGCCTCTTCTGCCTCTCAATCCCCTTTTTCACCCTTCAGGCAATCCTTTTATTGCCTTCTCAAGACCTCTCCCAGAAATGGGCTGGTCTTACCATCAGGTAAGATTATATTGGAAAATGGGGGTGGGGTGACAAAGTACCACTGGGTGTTGCCCCAAAAACAAAAACAAAAAAGAAAAAAACTATATACAAATATAGCAAAACTGCAAGCAGATATGACAGACCTAAAGAATATAGTAGGTAAAATGAAAAACTTATTGGAAGGTCTCAGCAGCAAAGTAACAGGACAAAATCAATGAGATCCATGATGATATGCAGAAGATTTATGGATAACAACAGAAGATGTCAAAAGATTAAAAATAAATGAACAGCAGACAAATGAAGTAGAGGATGAATTCGAGAGAAACAACATAAGACTCATCAGGGTTACAGAAGGCCACAAAGACAACCTAACTGAAGAAGCAACTGTGAAAAAAAAAAAACAACATTGCTGAGAGCTGGAGATCACATGTACTCAGATTCAGAATATCTGAAAAGGAGGAAGGCAACAAAATAGAGACCCAAACTGAGTCACCAAGATATCCTAGTCAGAATGACCAAAACCATAGAAATCAAACACTATAAGCAGAAAGACCAAAGAAGAAAATTACATACAAAGGAATAGTCTTAAGATTAATTTCACATCTATCAAACAAGACCCTCAGAAAAGAAGACAATAGGGGGAGGTATAGTTTTAAAAAATGAAATTAATGTCCCACCAGGAATATCTTACCAGGTCTAACTCTAATTCAGATTTGATGGAATGATGCACAAATTTACAGATAAACAACAGTAAGAGAACTTCATAGACTCATAAACAGTTTTAAAAGAGTAAATGAAGGGCTACTTCGGGTGTCCTGTAAGCCCCCCGAAGGGGCCCGGCCAGCAGGAAGTTGATGAGAGGCTCACAGACAGCCGCACCTTTATTTTGTGAGGCTCAGATCACACCACACCTGTAAGAAATCTGAGAGGTTAATAGATAAATGACCTAAGACGAAAAACCGATCAAAGGCACTTTTAATGTGGACTGCATCCTCTTTTATAGACAGAGTAAAGAGGGGCAGGCAAAAGATAATGTCAATCATTCTCTTGGCATCAGGCCACTTCATTATTCCAAATATGGTATAAGCACAGCACAGGTTGGGTGGAGCAAAGAAAGTAACATCATTTCCCAAATAAGGAAAGTGGGCAGTGGGGCAGGGGTGAGATAACTTGCAAGTCAGTTTCCATGGAGACATCTTGTGACCCTGAGAGGGGTCTCTTCGACCACATTTCTGAGCTCTTAACAGATTTATGGTGGGGCAATTTCTTAAGAAGTAACTTTGTGGGGCCCGGGAGATAGCATGGAGGTAAGGCATTTGCCTTTCATGCAAAAGGTCATCGGTTCGAATCCTGGTGCCCCATATGGTCCCCGTGCCTGCCAGGAGCAATTTCTGAGCATGGAGCCAGGAGTGACCCCTGAGCACTGCCGGGTGTGACCCAAAAACAAAAAAAAAAGAAGTAACTTTGTAACACCAATGCTACAGAGAACAAGAATGCAGACCTTGTTGATTCAAGCAAATGGGCAAGGGGAGTATAACTTTATTCCGGGGAGTGGTATCAGGCTGTGCCCTTCTCCTCAGGGCTATGAAGTTAAGAAGTTATTTATTATCTATTGGGCTGCTGTTTTCCTGCTAGCTCAGAGGCCTTGTGGC
>PVKC010007922.1:0-28824 GCA_004027635.1 Crocidura indochinensis | reverse complement strand
TACTCTCCTACAGGAATAAAGAGCAGAAACACTTTATGCTAGACATTCAACTTTCCATAAAATAATGGACATAGTAAAGTAAGTTTATATGAAAAAGCAAATATTTTGAGTACCCTAGTGATTAAATTTATCTTTAGATCAGATTTGTCATTTTAATAATATTTAGTATCACTATGAATATATAGTTAGTATATGATAGTATATATACAAATATAACGTAAAGATACATCAAGAATGAGTATGTGTGTCTATACACACATATAGAGCATGTCTTTTAAACTTTACTACTTTTTACTTTACAGTTTGGGGATTTTTGCACATGAAGAAAAAATACAAAGAATGAGATAAAATTTCAGACTTATGGGGCCGGAGCGGTAGTGCAAGTGGTAAGATATTCATTCACCTTGAGTGCACTAGCCTAGGATGGACCAGGGTTCGATCCCAGGCGTCCTATATAGTCCCCCAAGCCAGGAGTATAGCATAGCCAGGTGCATAGCCAGGAGTAACCAACCCCTGAGAGTCACCGGGTGGGGCCCAAAAACAACAACAAAAAAATTTCAGACTTGCAGGTTAAATTGGCTCAGGGGTTATTCCCAGCTATGCGCTCGGGAAATGGCTCCTGGATTGGGGGACCATATGGGAAGTTGGGGATAGAACCACGGTCGTCCTAATCTAGCATGCACAAGGCAGATGCCTTAAGCCCTGCACCACCGCTCCAGCCAGGAAGAAATATATTCTTTCTTTAATATAAAATAATCAACAGTCAACATTTTCACATTTAATGAAACAGTTTCAAGATGAAAAGAAATATGGGGCTGAAGTGCTAGTAGAGCAGATAAGGTATTTGCCTTACACATAGTTGATCTGTATTTAATCCCAAGCATCCCACATGGTCCCCTGAGTCTACCATGAATGATTCCTGATAGTAGAATCAGGAACACCACTAGGTGTGTCCCAAAAATATAAAACAAAACAATAACAAAATATTTTGTAGTATAGACATGTTTAAGTAGTATTAAAGCTGGATGAGAAATTGAAACATGAATTCAGTAGCTAGAAACTTTCAAATCTATCCCAAATAAATCAATGGAGGATATGGGGAGAAAAAAATTAAGTATAGATATTCTGTCATAGAATAATATTTCTAGAGAAATATGTTGTTTCAAACAAAGAACTAAGGGAACTATGAACATTTTTGAAAAAGAATAATAATTTTTCTTCTAGACTTCCATTAATTAACTTATCTATATTTTGCTAGCAAGTTGGCATGTCTACAAAATAATACCCTTTAATTCTGACATAAACATAGTTACTCAAGTAAGAAGCAGAATTTGCAGCTAGAAGGAATCCACTAGACAAAGCTGGAAATGTGAAAGTATATCCTTAAAATACATACAAAGTTGGAAACAAACATCACTTCAATTAAAACATTTTAAATTAGAGCCAGAGAGACAGTACAGTAGATAGGATATTTGTTTTGAACCTGGCTTACCAGGGCTCAATCCCTGGCATCTCATATTGTCCCTGAACTTGCCAGGAGTGAACCCTGAGTAAAGAGCCAAAAGTAAGACCAGAGGACAGTCCCAAAACAGAAAAAAAAATAGCAAGAGAAAAGGCACGATGATGCATCAACTTTTCATAAGAATATCAGCAAAATTAAAAAATGAGAAATCTTTAAAAAAAAATCATTCAGGGGCCCGAGAGATAGCATGGAGGTAAGGCGTTTGCCTTTCATGCAAAAGGTCATCGGTTCGAATCCCGGTGCCCCATATGGTCCCCCGTGCCTGCCAGGAGCAATTTCTGAGCATGGAGCCAGAAGTAACCCCTGAGCACTGCCAGGTGTGACCCAAAAATCACACAAAAAAATCATTCAAAGAAAACAAGAATAGAAACAGTGAAAGTGAAAGAGAAGGGGTGAGAAAGAAAAATCTGGAAACAATTGCAGGGAGTAATAAGTAAATTAGACATTCCAAAGTGTTCTGTTTTTATGTGAAAGCAGGTAACTGTGAAGCATCACCAACATAAACACTGATTAAAAGAGATTAAATATCTAGGCAAAAAAATGTCATAACATTAGACAGTGTCAGTTTGCAGTGTTCTCAAAATGTTAATGGTTTTCAGTTTCAGTTGCTTTCACTCCCCATGATCTCCAAGAAGAGAAATCTTGGCTGCAAGGATCCCAGGAGGATCTTATAATCTTGTCACCTGAATTTGCTGCTAATAGATAAAAATTTCATTGAAAATGATTTGGTGACATTTGGTCGCTATATGGCAGAGACCACAATTATTTTTTCACAAAGAATTTTTCTTTTATCCAAAGTCTGTCTTGCCATTTCAATCGTGTTCCAGACCTGATTCAGTCACTCTTAAGCACTCTCTGAAAGAATCCACCGCTATTCTCTCACTGTGACATTTCCCCTGTAGTGAAAGCATCTACAGACAATTTAGGACGAGAGAGTTCTTCACTATACAGGCTAATTCTGGGGGAAAGGCCTGGGTCAGGATGAATTTGTGCCTATTTTACTTGGACAGATCCCAGAATTCTTCATGAAGTATTAAGTTAGAGAGAACTGAATGAACAAAAATTTACCTGAATAAATTTGTTTGAATAAGAGTTACTAATGCTGCCACTCATCACAATTATTTTTGTCTCCAGACCAAATGAAATACCCATGATGACTATCTGGAGAAGTTATTTATTTCCACATATTCTATTGACCTATCTTCTCTCACATGGCTACCAGATGTGCCTGTCCTTGGAATGGGAGACTTTTATGCACAGGAAAGGTCTTTCTGAGAGCCCCTGTTTCACCTCATGGAATTCTGATCTTTTCATTCTTTTCAATGAATAATTGAAAGATGAGTGTCCTCTTTGAGTATAGTAACTATGACAAAACTGATAGGTGTAACAAGAGGAAAAGGGAGCAACTTGGATTAAACCAATGGAATCAAAATCAAAACAAAACAAAAATCAAGTGAGATTGTGTAAGACATTTAAAAAGAAAAAGGAAAAGAAAGTGAACTGAACCCTCTCACCTTCTTTGCCTGAGCAAAATGTTTAAGTATGGATATCAACATGTTCTGAATCACTCTTCACTGTGTGGTTCTCCTTTATGGATACAGATGACTCAGTCTTGGGCTATATTGAGAAAGAAGTCATCTAGGAATAAGCCTCAAAGTCAAGAAGGTCATTACATTAGAGGGTGGTGGTTGAAAAAGGAGAAAAAAAATGGTTGAAGTTCACATGTGAAGTTTGTTCTTCTAAACTTTTGTCTTAGAGATTGTCCCATTTTTGGATTGCCTTTCCTGCTAATCCAATAACGAGAAATATCTACTAAGAATCCAGGGCCAACATCCATTCAAAGAATTTTTCTCTCTAATATCAGGAATAATATAGCCTAATTAGATCATTTAGACTTTGAACAGACTAAAATATTTATTAAAATTCAAAATTCTAAATTTTAGCCAGAGATCAGTCAGGCACAAATATTCCTGCAGGTTCAGAGAGATAACCCAAGAGTTAAGGTATTTTTTTTGCATACATTTTATTCTGGATCAATCCCTGGCACTATGTGTGCTTCCCCAAGCAGTGATGCTACTCCTAAGCATCAGAAATTTCAGTTCAAAATCTGTTTCCCAAAATAATACTTCTTATGGAACACTCTTGTCTGGTTTCCAGAACCATAATTTTAGATCTCCCTTTAATCTGGGTAAAGTGCTCATCAGGATTAAAGATCAATTAAAGATCCTGGTCTTTTGTTTTGACCCTGAAACCACAACCCAATGTCATTCACCCAAATCTAGCTATGAATTAATAGGGCCTTTATTGTGCTGTGGCAATGATTTGTGACTAGAAGTTAGCAAAACAGAGAACATACCAGCCAAGTAAACACTACTGGTGAGTAACAAAAGTAGATGGAGATTATACTTAACCATAGAAAGAAGAAATAAAGTTTTTGATCAAATAAAAATATGTGGTAGTGTGTCTTTTCTTTCCAGGCCCACAATACTTCCACAGCTGTTATTTCTTGCAGTTTTTTACTGGAGAACCCAACCTTTACCTTACACCACCTCAGGCACTTTATGTAACTTAACTTAGGCAATTTTCAGATGCCAGTCTCTATAGGATGTGAATTGTAAAGAAATGTTACAAGGTATTTCCATTTATAGAATTTTAAAATGCAGGTTTCTATGATATATGATAAAGAGAAATCACATTACTACTTGCTCAGATGGCCTTTCTAAAGCATCTTCCAATGTATAGTGAAGGACAATATTTACACAAAGCATTTTTAAAGTGTATATGTTGTGTGAATTTAGGAAAATCAATTTAAAATCAAGATAGCAAGGTTTGGATTTAGAAAAAAAAGATAATACAAGGAATGTTGTTATACATGTACCCCTTAGTATCTAAGGGAGATATCTTGAATCCAATACTTTTAATACTAAAATAGACACACAAGACAAGTAAAAATAGTGGAGTACTGGCATATAAATGCTATGAATCCTCTTATACTTTAAATGATCTCTAAATTAGATAACTACTTAATACAATGTAAAGGCAATATGAATAGTTGTTAAAAAGAGATTGCTTATAAAGTAATACCATAAAAAATCCATAAATTTTTAGCATAGATATGACCACAGTTGGAAAACCTTATTTATCACATATTTTCAATTTTCCTCTCTTTTTGAGAGAGTACTAACTATTGCTTCTATAATCATGAAAATAAGACTTATGATAAATCGCTCTGAATTTGCTGAATAAGCATATTTGTAAGATGAAAAATTCAAGAGTCATTTTAACATTTTATGTCTCCATATTCACAATTCACTATGCCAATCACCTAGGGATAATTGGTTTTCACTTAATCTCTTGGAATCAAGGTCACCTCAAAAAATAAAAGTATATATTATGAAATGGCTAATTGATACCTAAAATCCCATACATTATCCCAATCCAGGTGAATTTGGTCAAAGTCATCAAAATTTAAATAGCTTCCTGTCAAAATATTTCTTTGTATTCTATAAAGACATTCGTTAAAATGTTCCAAAGTTTTAAAACTTTCTTTCTGTAAATCCGTTTATTTTAATTTTTCTCTGTAAAGCAGAATAACATTGAAAATGAATTTAAGTAGAAGAACCTGTGACAGTAAAGAATATATGTTTCTTCGAGTTTTTTCTCTATTTTGTCTATAGTTTCAGAGTTTTTAGTGAGCAAATGATGTAAAATGATGTTTTCATTCGCTGACAGGAATCGAATCCTTGAAATTGCATGGTATAGCAATCAGACTATGACTTTTTGGAAACAAATTCATTTTGTACAACATATATTTCAGAATTTTTTTCATAAAATATAATTGTGCATAGGGGGATAAACACCCTAAGCGGTCATGAGGAATTATTTTATCAATTCACTTTTCAGTTCAAAAGTTTAGATAATAGCAAAACCTTACATTAATGGGTCTCATAGCACTGCACAATGGTTAAGGCACTTACCTGATATACAGTTGACATAGATCCCAGCCCCAGCATCATGATATGGTCTCCTGAGCCCCACCAGCAGTGACCTCTGAGCACAGAGTCAGGACTAAATTCTGATCACAGTCACTTATGACCTCAAAAAAAAAAACAGCTTTGTATAAGTGGAAAAAATGTTAAGGACTACAAAAGAATCCAAATAAATATAACAATATAATGTTAATTTTTTCCTTAAAAATAAACCCTAAGACTTGAGCTTCCACATGACCCAATAATGCAGCTCCTAGAATATACACAACACAGAAAAAGCATTTGCACTCCTATGTACATTGCAGCATTATTCACAATAGAAAAATATGGAAATAACCAAGTGCCCAAGAAAGTATGAAGGGGATAAAAATAAAAAGCTAAGGTACATCTACACAATGAAATATTACATGACCATTAGAAAAAATGAAGTCTTGCTGTTACAGGGATGTATCTGGAAAGTATTAGACTGAGTGAAAAGGAAAAAAAAACAGGCACAGAATTATATTGCAATTTGCAGGAAATAAATAAATATGGTAAGGAAGTAATTAGTGCCCAAAGATAATAGAAATTAAAGGCAGAAAAATTGGTCCCTAGGTCCATAGAAAGAAGTTTGCCACACTGTGGTTGGAGAAGGTATAGATTAAGTCCGTGTTTTTTCACCACTGTGCCGTGGCACACTAGTGTGCCGTGAGATATTGTCTGGTGTGCTGTGAGAAAAAATCCAGTTTCATCTGTAACATGAGGCTTCAGCTCACAAATAGATCCATCATTATAAAATACTTTATTATTTCATAATCAAGTAATTATAAAATGATTTTTGTGTTTATTTGATCCCTATTCAAAAGAATTACTTTATATTTAGTCAATATAGGCACAGATTTAAAATTTTTTTAACATTTTCTAATGGTGGTGTGCCTCGTGATTTTTTTTCTTCATGAAAAAAAGTGTGCCTTTGCACAAAAAGATTGAAAAACATTGGATTAAGTAACAGACCACTACAATAATTACAGAGGGAAGTGGTTGATTTGGACTAGTGTTGACCTCTGAAAGGAGGTAAATTGATATGCATGATTCCTTATCAGTAACAGTACTGCAAATCAAAGTACCTAAAAAGTGAACAAGCAAAAAGAAAGAAAGAAAAAATTGTCTGCAAGAGAGGCAGGCTGGAGGACAGGAGGGAAACTCAGTGCATTGGTGAAGGAACTTGGCATTGATAAAGAGTTTGGTGATTGAATGTTGTACCCCTGAGACTCAGTAATGAATAATTTTATAACTTTGTAATTCATGGGAATTCAACTAATTATGCAAAATTTAAAAAAAAAACTGCCATTCAGGAACCTAGCAATATGATTCATTGATAAAGCACATACCAGTAGGTTTGATATCTGGTTTGATTCTCTACTGCATGGGGTTTTTCCAAGAATGGAGCTCAGAGTAGCCCAAGAGATCATATATGACCCTAAAATAATAAATCAAAATGACCCAATAAAGCTGTTATTGGCAAGCCCTAATTGCCAGTCTGACTGATTTCAACTCAGTCTTACTGGATTTCAGAACCAACATTATTAAAGATTGCAACAAAAGGCCCAGAAGTAGAAAAATGTACAAGTTAAATCTAAACTTTTTAAAAGACAACATTGCTAAAGGTTAAAAAAAACAGAAAAATTTTTATCTATGGGCATTAGAAAATTTAATCAATAAAAAAATCAGAGGTAAAACATAAATTAACAGCTAATTTTAAAACATCTGTTGAAACTTTAGTCTAAGTATTAAAAAAAGTAGAAGTTTTTATACATATTTGGAAATATGTGGAAGAGACTATCTTCAGAGAAATCAAATCAAAAATTAAAAAATATTAACTGAAAAGCTGGAGCAATAGCATGGTGGGTAGGGTGTTTGCCTTGCCCATGGTCAACTCAGGTTCCAGCCTCAGCATTCCAAATGGTGCCCCAAACCTGCCAGGAACAATCTGAATACAGAGCCAGGAATAAGCACTAAGCACCACTGTATGTAGCCACAAAAAAAGAAAATTCAGAAAATCAAAAACCATAATAGAGACTGTTATACTTTAACTTAATGCTATGACTAATAATATGCTGGGAACAGGAGTGGAGGGAGGACAACATTGGTGGTGGGAATGCCCTTCATTCACTGTCACTGTGTACCGTAAATAATTCTGTGTAATGAACTTCAGTCACAAAAAAAAATCAAAAAAAATAAATGAAAACGAACAGACGTATGACATATTATCAGATGGTCCCTTGAGCAAGAGATAGAAGAAATAATCCCTAAGTAAAGAGCCACAGAACATCCTCTGAGCACTGTCAAGTGTGGCCAAAACACTGGAAAAAAAAATGACATAGTTACTATTATGCTGAAAAAACTACCAACTTAAGACCCAGCAAAAATATTTTATGAGTTAAATTAAAATAAACCATTTGAATAAACAATACAAATAATTCTCCTTAGCATAAAAAAATACAGAAATGTGGGCCAGAGAGATAGCATGGAAGTTAGGCCTTTGCCTGGGATTCAACGGTGGTTCGAATCCCAGAATCCCATATGGTCCCCTGAACCTGCCAGGAACGATTTTTGAGAGCCAGGAGTAACCCCTGAGCACTGCCGGGTGTGACCCAGAAACAAACAAAAACAAAAACAAAACAAAAAATAATTTTAAAAAATACAGAAATGTTAAAGAAAATTTTTCAATCAGTAGAAAATAAATTCTGGACCAGAGAGCTAGTATGTAAGGTTCTTGACATGCACATGACACAACTGGGTCTATGTTAGGCAGTGAGTGTTCCAGTAACACTCCCTTTACCACTGTTAATTTGGCTCTGTTAATATCTCCCCTCTGACCTCTCCCCCAGGCCTACTTCTTTGATAGGCACCTGAATTGTAAGTATTAGGGGCTGTTACTTATAAGGTTTCATGCTTAACACTTTCTTACATTCAGTACCTACTTCTCATTCAGAGTGAACCTCTCCCTCCACCATTATTGTTAGTAATCCCTTCCTTTTTCCACTAGGATTTCATGCCTGGCACCAAACATAGTTCTGTGCACCACCATGAGTAATTCCTTAGCACAAAGGGAGGAATAAGCCCTGATACCACATATGTGACCCAAAAAAAGCAAAACAAGAAAGAAGCAGATAAAACAAAAGAAAATAAAATTATATTAAAAAGTTGGAATTACACGAAGTAAAAAAAAATAGTAATAAAAATGGCACTATGAGAGAAATAAACAATATCTTACTCATTTTATTTAATTCCCTGAAAGTTTAGTGGGTAAACTAAATAATACTCAACCATTTTGAGAACTTTGTTATGTATTATTTATATTTAAATAAATGTATGACTATAGCCAGGATTAGATTAGAATATATTAGAATATAATATACATAATTTGCTTTCTGTTTTGTAATAAATTCATAAAATAAATTCATAAAAGACCTTAACATTATTTAAAGTAGATGATGAAAAATGTAATCTCAACTAAATTAAAAATAATATATCAATGACAGCAAAATACATTTTTAACAGTGGGACAGAAAGAAGTCACTCAAAGTTTTAATAAATTTACAGGAGGATAGAAAATAGGAAAGGAAAAACTAAAAGTAAGAGGCATCAAATAAAAACATGATTTGGTAGATTTAATTTTTTATAAGTCTTTAAGCACTATGATTGCAAGCATGTTTGTACTTGGGTTTCAGTCATAAACAGAATAACCCATTCACCAGTGCAACGTTCCCACTACCATTGCCCCGTACTCCCCACCCCTGCCGATATTCGCGACAGGTATTCTACTTCTCTCATTTTTCTTTGTTTTTGTTTTTGGGGTCATACCTGGCAGTACTCAGGAGTTGCTCCTGGCTCTACGCTCAGAAAATGCCCCCGGCAGGGTCAGGGGACCATATGGGATGCCGGGATTTGAACCACCATCCTTTAGCACGCAAGGCAAATGCCTTACCTCCATGCTATGTCTCTGGCCCCATACTTCTCTCATTTTTTAACATTGTCATGCTAGTTGTTAGTGTAGTTATTTCACTCTTTGTGGTGAGCTTCAAATTGTGACAATCCTTCTGGCGCTTCCAGCCCTTAACTCTATTGTCTCTGGGCCTTATTACAGTAATGTCTTTAATTTTTTTAAAAACCCATAGATTAGTTAGACTATTCTGCGTCTATCTCTCTCCCTCTGACTTATTTCACTCAACATAATAGATTCTATGTACATTCACAAATAGGAAAATTTCATGACTTCATCTCTCCTGATGGCTGCATAATATTCCATTGTGTATATGTACCACGGTTTCTTTAGCCATTCATCTGTTGAAGGGCTTCTTGGTTGTTTCCAGAGTCTGGCTATTGTAAATAGCACTCCAATGAATATAAGTGTGAGGAAGGGATTTTTGTATTGCATTTTTGTGTTCCTAGGGTATATCCCTAGGACTGGTACAGATGGATCATATGGGAGTTCAATTTTCAGTTTCTTGAGGAACTCCATATTGTTTTCCAAAAAGTCTGGAATAGATGGCATTTTAGGGAGATGCAAATCAAAACTACAATGAGGTACCATCTCATACCACAGAGACTGGCATACATCACAAAGAACAAGAACAACACGTGCTGGTGGGGATGTGGAGAGAAGAGAAGTCTTATTCACTGCTGGTTGTATTTGGTGGATTTAATTAAAATAATACTATAATTGAATTAACAAAACAATCTAAACAACCCATTTAGAAGGCAGATATTTTTAGTTGCATTTTTTGGTTTGGGGGGGAGCCACATCTTGCAGTGCTCAAGGGTTGTTCCTGGATCTGCACTCAGGACTCATTCCTGGTTGTGTTGGGGACCAGATGAGATACCAGGGATGGAACCTAGATTGGTTTTGTGTAAGGCAAGTTCCTTACCTGTTATACTACTGCTTCAGATCCTTTAAATTGAATTAAAAAATTATTTTACTGTATGTCACATAGAAAAAACAGAAAAAATATGATATATCATGTACATTTTCATTAAAAATTAAATATAAAATCATAGAGTATTACTCTATTTATTCCTCTATCAAAGACAAAGAGAACAATCAATGCAATAACATTGAATTTCTACATAAATTTTGAAAACTGGAACCAGAGTTTCAAAGTAAATAAAGCAAAGACTGAGAGAAATGAGAAAAAGAAATTGCTCATTCACAACTATAATTGGCCATTTCACCTTTTCTATTTCAGTTTTTGTAGAACTCTCTTGATTGAACAAGACAGAACACCAAAAATAATTCTGAAAACCTTAACAGCATAAAACGGTAGAAACAAAACTGACAATTATAAAGCCCTTAAATAGCAGAATAGATGTTTGCTTTAAGTACATGTGACATATATAGATATACCATAACATGTGCCAGCATACAATTCTAAATAAATGTTAAAATATTAAAGCTGTAAAATATGTGGTTTCTAATCCAATATAATTACATTAGACAATAGTATTGCTATATTAACTACATTGATATGATAGCAGAAATATCTCTGAAAAATATTCCTCAATATATAGAAAAAATATAATTTTAAATATTTGTTGATCAAATAAAAATTTGCAAAGAAATTATAAAATACTTATAAATGACTAAAAATTAAATACGTGATCAAAAGTTGAGGCATAGAGATAGATCATGATTTAAAGAAAATACAATGGTATTATATACTATAAGATAATTTATTCATGTTAGTGAGTAAATTTTTTACTTAAGGGGAAAAGCATAAATGAAAATAATCAGAACAAAATCCCTCACTAACAAAGTTAAAGAATGCAAGCATAGCTATAACTAAGCTAATTGTGAAGCATATATAAAGAATCTATATATTAAGATGAGTGTACTTTGTCCTAGAAATGTAACATTTAATATTTGTAAATGAATGGAATTGTTTTGTTTTATTTACAGCAGTACTGGAGATTAAACCTAAGGCATCATATGCAAGGCAAGTGCTCTACCAGAGAGCCAATCTGGCCCATACTACTTGTAAATAAATATAATTCACCGAAATATAATTCACCATCAAAAGTATTTAAAAAACAAACACACAATGGATATAGAAAAACAATCTAATCCAATATATCTCAGTAGAAAAGTTTTGTTCTCAGTCTGATTGAAGAGTAATCATAAAAACTTAGATGCGACATATTTTACAATATAATTACTGAGAACCCATGCCATTAATATCATCTTGTAAGACCTAGTCATTGCAATAAGATAATAATTTTAAAGCATAATGATTTTAAAAGATTATTATAGATAAATGGTTTCTTATGTTTATAATCTCAAAGAAACCATCACACACAGAGAAAAACCCTGCAAATCTAGAATTTAACATCACAATTTTTAAGGTCAAGACACTAAAAATACTATCTACAGAAAAAGAAATATTTAAAACTAAAATGTAAAACTATATATGTACAGGCACAAATTATACCCAGTCCTTGTTTCCTAATACTGTTCTTTTAGAATGAAAACAACTAGACATCCTTATTCTTGGGTTTATCCCAGAAACCTGAGAAGAAATATTCAGTCTAAACTTGAAACATCTTTTGGCACTTGAAAGAAAGGAAAGTGATGTAGAAAAAAGTCTGTCCACAAAAAGTAGACTAGCCCTCAACACGCCTTGTGAGCTATGCGGAGTGTCATTGGAAACGGAATAAATGCCCACTAGGAAAGCCTGTCACTACACCCACTCAGATCAAATCAGTATCAGTACAGTGCTGTCATGTCGATGGTATCAACCTTTGCAATGATGTGGTGAAAATGAACTTCACTTCTGTGCACTTTCTCCCTCAAGCTAAAACTTCATGATCATCCAGAAAAAACACTAGACAGATAATGTACAACATGCGTGAAACGAACTCCTCAAAACAGACATGCCATCAAAAACCAGGCATGTCTGAGCATCTGTACTAACCCAAGAGGCCCAAGAAGAGGAAACTAAATATAATGCTGTCTCCTGGATGGCATTCTGGATGATGAATAAAGGACATTAATAAGTCAAAAAATCTTTTCTTTATCTATTTTTTCTGAGAAATAATAAGAAATAAGAATAATAATGAAATATTATAAATATAATATGCTAGAAAAACAACAATATAATCATGACATTAATATTGGGTTGTCAATAGTAACAAATAGACCATGCAAGTATTAATAGTGGGGGAAATTGGACATTGAGTATATAGAAATCCTCACTAATTCTACCATTCTTTAATTTTAGATTTAAAAACTTATCTAGGGGCCATAGTGATAGTGTTTGCCTTGCACTCTGACAACACCAGGCGAACAGGGTTCAATCCCTGGCATCCCATATGGTTCCCCAATCCTACCAGAAGTGATATCTGAGCCTAGAGACAGTAGTAACCCCTGAGCACAGCCAGATGTGGCATCATCATCATCATCATAATGTCTTTCTTTTAAAAAAAAGAAGCTCATCTAAAAGTATCATTTACAATAGCATCAAAAATATGAAATTTGAACCCTTGAGTACATTTAATGACTTAAACTATCAGATACTTATTTGGTTTGCCAACGTGAAAGATGAAAAGTTTCTTTCACCATTTTAATTGAGATATTTAGCAAAATATACATAGGAGATATAATGCTAATCTGAAACATAGTTTAGAATATTGCTGAAGCTAAGCTGTATTATATGGGGGGAGTATATTATAGTCATGAATTAGAAAACTCAGCAATCTTACTATTTTACTCATGTGTGATTAGCAAAATCATATAAAATTTAAAGCATACAATGTAATGCATTAAATATGCATATAGATTGTAAAGGGATTCCTCTCAAGATAATTCACACATAACCTCACATATTTATTTCTATTTTTGAAATTATTTAAGTGCTACTCTCATTAAATTTTTATTATCTAATATATTGTTATAAATTATAGTTTTCATTATATATTAGGTTAATATCTTATTCATTTTATAACAAAGTTTGTACTCAGCACCCTCTGGTTTCCCCATACCCTGGAATTAACTAATAACTATTAACTTAGCTATTCTGTTTCTAATTGTTCAACTTCCCTTAAAGATTCTATATGCAATTGATGCTTTGTAGCATTAGTTTTTGTTTCTGACTTACTTCATATAGTACTATCATGTCTACCATATTCATTTGTTGTTGAATATAAAAGATATTTCTTCTTCCTTTGTATGTATGTATGTATATATAAATGTAGGGCTTTTTCTTAAAACAATAACATTTTTTCAGATAAAATACAAATTTTAATAATGCTTCCCACTTTATGTCATTTAGTTTTTATTATGTCAGTATTTAACCATCCGATTAAATTTATTACTGAATGTTTTGTTTTGATGTAAATGGAACTGTTTCCTTAATTTTAGTACTTGATAGTTTATTATAATACAAAAATAGAATTGATGTTGTATACAATGATTTTAACTATTTTAATTAACAGAATTAATTATGAGTTCTAACATGATTTGACAACAAAACTCAACATTTTACATATTAATTTCTTCCACAACTAACATAGATTTAACGCAAACTCAACAATTTCTCTTCAAGCAATTTTTAAATTGATAGTCTAATTATAAAATTTATTTAGACAAGGCAAAACAATCTGTAAAAAGAATAATCTGACTGAAAGAAATAGTAAACTGACTTCATGAAATACCTTAGAAATAAAAACAGCATGATTGTGTATATAAATAGACATATAGATCAATGGAACCAAATAGAGAATTTAGAAATAAATTCACACATACATGGTCAATTGATTTTCAACAATGGTGCCAAGGTAGTTCAGTTTTGTGAAATCATTGTTTTTTTTCAGCAAATTATACTTGAGTAATTAGAGACCCAAGGTCAAAGCAAACTAAATGCTCTCTATTATTACTTTCCACTGTATATAAAATATAATTAAAATGCTCTATAGACTTAAAGTTCCTGAGAGGAAACAGAAGAAAGTCTTTGTAACCTTGTAGTTGGCCACATTTTCTAATAGGACATTAAAAAGAAAACTGGAAAACATGAAGGGAAGTTCAACGTCACAATAATACATATGCTTTTCAATAATTTTTTATTAAAAGACATTTTAACATTTACCATAGGGAATATTTCAAAACTTAGATTCATTGTCACTTATATATATAGATTATGTAACTGACATATAAGTTAATAACAAGGAAAATAAATTTTAAAATTAAGAAAATTATTTAAATACAAAGCTTTTCAAAGAAAACAGAGAAGAAATTTAGATGACAAGCAATTTTAATAAATCTGACAGTTTGTCATTTGGAAAATAAAATAAATTTATAATGTACCAATAAACAAAAGTTCTAAAATTTACTAAAAATTTTGCTACAAATTTCAAAATTGCTAACATTCAAGAATATGAAATACCTTGAACCTTTTTTGCATTATCTATAGGCATACACCTTGGAAAACATTTTGCTACGTTTTACTAAGACAAAAATAAAGTCAGTCTATAATCCAGCAATTTCTCTTATGTAATATTCCCGAGAAAAGAAAACATACATCAATTGCATTTATTTATTCAGAACTATTTTCTTCATAATAGTCTAAATCAGAACGAATTAAAATACCTATCAACTAAGACATAGTTTAAATATTATTCAGCAATGTACAGGAACAAGGCACAGGAACAGAAAAGTATCACATTAGTGAAAAGGTTAAACATAAACAGTATGTAATTATTCAATATAGGCTGATTTTAAAATGATTTGATTAATTAAAGAATCATAGTTTACAAAATCATTGCTAGTTGAGTTTTAGATGATAATATCTCAGCTCTAGTCACCACTGATGTTAACTCCCATCACCAGTGTTTCCATACTCCATCACCCCAACCTTTGTCTGCCACCCTGGCAGACACACATTAAAGTTCCATGCTTTCAGCTTAAATCTCATGTTTTCAGTATTGTTGAGACTTCTTTGGACATTAAGCCACACCGTTCTCACATCACCAATATAACTAAAGTCTTGATCATTGTTCTCTATCACTTCCCTTTCTCATCTTCTTCCTTTCCATATAAGATTTATTTTTAAGAAAACGGTTCACAGGATTGTAGAGGCAAGTAATTCAAAAATCTACAAAGAAGATCACTAGGATGGAAACCCAGGAAAGAATTTTTGATCTAAAAGCAGTTTTCTAGATAAGCTTTCTGTTCTTTAGAGAAATAAACACTTCCCCCCTGATTTTCAACTAAGAGAATATACTAATCTGGAGGGTAATATTTATTCTAAATCTACTGATTAAAAATGTTCATCTCATCTCACAAATTCACTTATATATATACATATATATATATGTTTAGAAATATATATATATGTGTTTAGAAAAAATTTGCCAAGAGAGTAGATAGTATGGGAGAAAGACAGATATTAATCCTTAGATTATAGAACTCAGGTTATCGAATAGTGGAAGAAGTGGGAAGAATGACCAGATGGACTAGAGATGTGATAGAGACAGTGATGTGGGATCTTGAGCACTTTGGTGGTGTTGAGCAATTATGTATATTAATACTGCAGATATTTAGCACTGCCATGCTAAATATCTAGACCATGGTGCCTAGTCTATAATAATACTTATTTTTAACAATTAATGTTTGACCAATTATCTGAACACCATATTCTAGGAATGTTGTCTCATAAAATTAAAAAATAAAGTATGGAATCTATAAAAATTGACTGTCCAGAGACTGGAGTGGTGACACAAGCGGTAAGGCGTCTGTCACACACAGTTCAATCCCCTGGAGTCCTATATGGTCCTCCGAGGCAGGGGCAGTTTCTGAACTCATAGCCAGGAGTAACCCCTGAGCATCACCAGGGATGCCCCCCCCAAAAAAAACAAAAACAAGCAAAAAAAAGTTGACTTACATGTGATCATATTTGTTTCTTTAAATAGTGAAGTAAATAGAACTTGCTATATTATTTATATGTTTGTTGA
This sequence comes from Crocidura indochinensis, assembly GCA_004027635.1. Lineage (NCBI taxonomy): Eukaryota > Metazoa > Chordata > Mammalia > Eulipotyphla > Soricidae > Crocidura > Crocidura indochinensis. The sequence goes on along the minus strand of PVKC010007922.1, from coordinate 12,330 downwards.
TTTCTTTGGTTATGTTTTTTTTTGTCTTCTCTGAGTAAAACCACACAACTTGAATCATCTTGTTCTGCCTCATCAACTGAGGGGGAAAATAGAAGTGAACGGTATCAGAACCAAACATCCATATGAATATTGAGTAGAAATAAAAATAATATGATCAGATTTAAACTCTAAACTCAAAGTTAACAACAGATCGATACCCTATCTACAACAAGCTACACACAGAGGGTAACAGTTATACTAGCACTCCGGAGGTCGAGGGTGGGGGGCAAAGGAGGGAGATATGAGACACATGCTGGGAAAAGGGGTGGAGGGAAGACAATCCTGATGGTGGGAATGGCCCTGATTCATTGGTACTATGTACCTTAGTTATTACTGTGAAAGATTTGTTATACACTTTTGATTACAATAAAAATTATTTAAAATAAAAGAACTTACTATTTCTATCCTCTCTGAGACAAGAATCTGAAATTTCTAGACAGGAAATTACTCCCAATTCCTTATAGCTAGCCTCAGTGACTCTTGAATTTAGGGCAATTATCCTAAACCCTGTTTACATGCCACTTTTCATTTCCTTTCCTTTCTTTTTTTTCTTTTGTTCTTTTCTTTTCTTTTTAAACCACAGTGCACTAGAGAAAGAGTAAGAAATGAAACAAATACTTTGTTCTTTATGACTTTTCCTCTGGCATTTCTCCAAGTCTGAGACATTTCAGGTTAATGTAATTTTTCATGTTCACTTTTAGAGTTAGGTAAAATCAATGACATATTTTATAAAGACTTACTTTACTTTTATCTCATGACAAGATGAAGTTAATAAACCTGAAAACCACTGATTAAATCGAGGCAGAAAGAAACTAATATCTGAAAATAAAATCCCTGCTGGTTTTCTCTTACTATGACATAAATAGCAGTATTTGTAAAAGGGTGGGAGAAAGTAAAGGACTCCATAAACAACTGCTAACATATATAGAAAAAGGACTATAAGTAAAAGAATATATACTACAAGATAATTAAACTATGGGTCATCCAAACTAATTTATTAAATTGCTATTTATCAGCAAGTAGTAACTTATTAAATATGTGTGATAATGCTTAACCTTTTTAAAATTTTAATGTAAACATGTAGAAAGATATCTCATTTCAGTACAAATGAGAATCATATTCATTCCGATGTAGCTTTAAATTTGATGTATCTTTATATTCCTGTTGAAACTATATAGAAAAGCTTACTTCTTTTTTTAATATTTTATTTAAACATCTTGATTACAAACATGATTGTGTTTGGGCCTCAGTCATGTAAAGAATACCACCCATCAGCAGTGCAACATTCCCACCACCTTTGTCCCAAAATCTCCCTCCTCCCCACCCCACCCCCACCTGTACTCTAGACTGACTTTCTATTTTTCTCATACATTCTCATTGTTAGTATATTTCACAATGTAGTTATTACTCTAATTAAACTCATCCCTATTTGTGGCGAGCTTCATGGGGTGAGCTGTATCTTCCAGGACTCCTCTCTTTTGTCTCTGAAAATTATTATTGCAAGAATGTCTTTCATTTTTCTTAAAACCCATAGATGAGTGAGACCATTCTGCGTCTTTCTCTCTCTCTGACTTATTTCACTCAGCATAATAGATTCCATGTACATTCATGTATATGAAAATTTCATGATTCATCTGTCCTGATAGCTGCATAATATTCCATTGTATATATATGTACGACAGTTCCTTTAGCCATTCATCTGTTGAAGGGCATCTTGATTGTTTCCAGAATCTTGCTATTGGAAATAGCGCTGCAATGAATATAGGTGTGAGGAAGGGATTTTTGTATTGCATTTTTGTGTTCCTAGGGTATATTCCTAGGAGTGGTATAGCTGGATCGTATGGGAGCTCGATTTCCAGTTTTTGAAGGAATCTCCATATCGCTTTCCATAAAGGTTGGACTAGATGGCATTCCCACCAGCAGTGGATAAGAGTTTCTTTCTTTCCACATCCCCGGCAGCACTGCTTGTTCTCATTCTTTGTGATGTGCGCCAATCTCTGTGGCATGAGATGGTACCTCATAGTTGTTTTGATTTGCATCTCCCTGATGATTAGTGATGAAATAAATTAAAATTTGCTTTTGTAAATGATTTAAGCAAAATCATATTCAAAAACAAAATATTGGTAGAGCCAATGGTCTCTGAGCATAGAGACAAATGAACTCAACAATATCATTGACAGTAACCAGTTACCTGTTCTAAGAAGAGCCTGTTTAAGGAAAATAAACATTCTAACATTTTATTTTGACAAGTCAGAAAGCTAAATATTGTTTCCTACTTTACAAATAAAATAGTAGACTTTTTTTAGATTTCAAACTAAAGAATTTGCCATATGAATCTGCTCAATAATTTGCTTAGTTGCCATGATTTGGTCCCAATATTAGATGACTTTATAGTCACTGATCTTCAGCACCATCTTTCACATAGAATAAAAGAGATAATATTAACATCTAAGAAAGAATAATGGTAACGAAATTAAAGCAGAAGAGGACAGAGCAATTAAGCTTAACCCTGTAACTTTTTGTATCATAGGCTAAAAAGTCCAGGTCAGGTACCCAGAGGAGAATTACAATCAGAGTATTCATATTCTGATGTATAAGGACTTTTACTTTGCCACTTGGGACACCTATTCTATCCATCAAAATTAATCTTTACAGCTTTAATTTCCTGTCATGTCTTTGCATGATCTAAGATAGCACTAATAGATATACCCTCTATATAAGGCTTTCTTTGGAATTTTTTAAAATAGAAAATTAGATGAGACAGTAAGAAAAGAAAAATACCAAGAAGCAAATCTGCTTAGATGGATGGTAGTGGGGTTGGGAAGGTCAGTGGAAGATAAAAACAGAAATCATAACTATATTTATACTTACTTGGGGAAAGTGACTAAGAAAAATAAGTGGGATCATTTAAGGCAGACAGTTGATCTGACCTTTAAATAAAAGAAGCTGGTGATTCTACATTCATCCCACTTCAAGACATTTTAAAGCAATACGTAAGGGTTCAGTCTACCAGACAAATGAAATCCTGTAATAGATCTGTTATTTACCCCACATACACACAAAATTTCAGAGGTGTTAGCACATATACTTTCTTTAGTATCAGGGTTGTGGACTGTAAAAATATATGCAAATACTTATTTTTGCTTGACTCATCGTGGATACAGTATAAATAGACAACCTAAGTTCTGAATTCAGAACTTTAAAATAAACTAATTGCCTACCTCATCACCTCTAAGTATCCTAACATTTTATTTCCTGCTGACTTACAAGACTTGGGGTTAGAGAAAGCCTTTTCCTGGGTCAAAGTAAAGCAGCTCTGAGTCATTTTGCAGTAGTGAACCACACTGAGAGAAGCAAAGAAGGAAATTTCACTGCTTCATGAAATCATTAGAGTTTCTCATTAAGGATAAGAAAATTGGTGATAAGTTACTGAAAGGCACAAATATGAAATATGACCTTACTAATCTTTAGAATGTTTCCAGTTTGTTAAGAAAACTTAACTGTGATTTTTGCCAGCACAAAGGCTTAACAGACTAACATACATGGATACAGAAAAGTATGTGTCCCTATGGACTAGATGCCTAGGACAATTACAGCAAAGTATGAGACAGAGGTGTTAGTGGAGAGTTTTATGTGGGTGATAGGGATGAAAATCAACAAAATGTATTATTTAAGTTTGAAGTCAAGGACCACAGTCTCTGTGATGCTTTTAAGGGAGATTATTCTTGAGTTGTCTCTATCTTCTGAAAGGAACAATCCAGTAATAGCTTTGCATAGCTCATAGTTAAATCAGTTGTGTCTCTGTCTTCAAAATCACACACCATTTTCAAATGTCTCTTTACATAGTCTTTTTTTTTATTGTGAAGAACAAGCTCATAATGCTTTAGGTCCACCCTAAGTATCTCCTTTTACTTAAGTTGACAAAGCTCCTATTTTCAAATAAGCTCAATAAATTAATACTGGGATTTAAAACTTCAACCTATCAACAGATGAATTACTAAAGAAACTATATATAAATTATATACATATATAAATTATATAAAGAAATATATAATGGGATATTACACAGCATCAGGAGAGATGAAGTCATAAAATTTTCCTATACATGAATATACATATCTATTGTGCTGAGTGAAATAAGACAGAGGGATAGAGATAGACACAGAATAGTATCACTCATCTATGGGTTTTAAGAAAAATAAAACGTTTTTGTAATAATTCTCAGAGACGATAGAAATGAGGGCTGGAAGATCCAGCTCAGGTTATGAAGCTCACCACAAAGAGTGGTGAGTGGTGAGTGCAGTTAGAGTGCAGTGCAGTACACTGACAACTAACATATCAATGTGAATGAATGAGGGAAGTAGAAAGCCTGTCTCAAATACAGGCCGGGTGGGGGAGATAGGGTAGGGAGATGGGAGATTTGGGGCATTGGTGATGTGAATGCTGCACTGGTGAAGTGGGGTGTTCTTTATATGACTGACTGAAACCCAACTACAATCATGTTTGTAATCAAATTGTATAAATGAAGATATTAAAAAAAATACTTCAACCTATCTTTGCTAAGGGAAACCCCAATTACTCATATTTATGTATTCCACGTACTCATTCACTGAACAAAGAGAAAACACATGTGCTGCTTATTGACATCTGGTCATGTCTTTCTATGCAAGAAGTTACATGTGGGCTGAAAGTAGATAGAAAATGTTTGGGTAAGAAAGAAAGAATACATTCCTGTGAAGACAGTAGAAGTCAAACATGTAAAAGAAATACCAAAATGAGACAGAAGAATGATCAGTTTTGTGTTACCAAAGTACAAAAAGAAGAGATATAAATAGTGTCAAATTCCCAGTAAGAATCATTGAGATAAGGTCTTAGCAACAACACAATGACTATTTTTTGTCTTCTACAGTCAGTGCCCACATGTATAGTATCCATGTAAAATTTTATTATAGAATCTATAAAGCAGATTTTCTATTAGAAGGAAACCATATATAGAAACCTGAAACTTATTTCAAAAATTTTAACTGTGTTACATTTAGAACCATTGTTCAAAAAATATAAATTATATAAGTAAAAGCATTTGAAAATGGAATTATTTTTTCAGATATATCAATAGCAGTTATAAATAATATAAAGTATATTGTTTAGGAGTGTGATTAGTTCGACTGATACTCTATACAAAAATGGGTGTATTTACATATACAAATGCTTTGAAATATATAATTTTAAATTACAAAGCTAATATTAGAAGGATACGATTGATAAATAAAATTAGATCTTCTTATTTGAAGAAGATGAAATAAAAGAAATAATAAGATTCTTAAACCTCAACAGTCAAAGGTAATAGAGAGAAAGAAGAGAACAGAGAGCTTTGTTTGGAGGCCACATGTGAATGTGCTTGTGGTTTTTTCCAAGATCTGTGCTCAGAGATCACTGCTGGCTGGATTGAAGGCATCAGATGCGAGGAGGGTGTGCCTGCTATGTGCAAGGCTATGTGCTCTATGCCTACTATGTGCAAAGCAAGTGTCTTAAAGCTGTTTTAATGGTTCCAAGGTTATATTTTAATACTTATCTGAATAAATAAGACATCAAAATAAAATGGTTAAGCAAATTAGGACCCTAAAATAGATACTTTCCATGAACTGGGACCTAAAATTAGCAATTAAACCTATAGTCTGTTTTAACCAATCGTTAAATTTCCCAGGAGAAATTAAGTTTTATGTCCAATTAGGTATGTGACCTAAATGTGTACTATCAGAGTAACTCAGCACGCTGTTTGTAGGGAATCATTATTTTTAAATGTATCATAGAACTGGATAAATAGTACAGCAGGGAAGGTGCTTGAGCTCCACACAGACCATTCTAATATGTTCCCCAGCATCACATGTGATCCTGAGCCCCATCAGGTAATATCGTTGAGAATGGGATTAGAAGAAAGCCCTGAACATTGCTCTGTGGACAAAAATCCAAAAGAAAGAAATGCCCCAGATCAATGGAAACTATTTTTGAAGAAATAGATTGATAACAAACAGAATTATTTTTAAAGAACACAAATCACATTCAACTCCCAGAAGAAAACTTACAATCCATACAAAAACAGCACATTATACAAAAATGTCAGCAAGCATAAGAAAATAACTAACATTGAAACTATAAAAATAATTCAAGTACTTTGAACTTAGTGTGCTTTGGTGATTAAAAAAAAACCAAGATATTGGAGACAAGAGAGACAGAGGTTAAAGTCCCTACCTTGCATATGGCCAAGACTGGCTTGACATGGCACCACATCCTCTTCCAAAGAATTCTGGGAGTAGCCCAGCATTGATGGTTCTATTTTTAAAGTATTTATCAAAAAAACATTCAAAAATGTAACTCAGGAGAAGACATGTAAACTGGAAAATAGAGTTACAAATTTAAAAATATGAGTGAAATAAAGTGGGGGCAGAGATCAAGGTAGATTCAGGTACCTTGGTGGTGTTAAGGAAGAATAGAACTAAATATACAAACTATGGGGTCAACAGCATGAAGTTCAGAGACCCCAACATTAATAACCAGCCTTAAAAAGGTGATTTAAGATGAAATCTGGGAGTAAGGTGCTGGTGGAGAGAGGTGGACTCTGAAAGGGTTAATGGAGGGAGATTGACATGGTGGTAGAATTGGTGCTAGAATACTGTATATCTAAAACAACTATAACTTTATGAATTGCAATGCTTTAAATGAAAAAATTTTAAAAATATTATTAAATGATGAGAACATTTAAAAATTTAGAAAGTCTAATATACTTTCATAGACATTTTGGAAAGATTAATTGAGGATATACTGATAATTACAGACAGTAACAGAGAGCTTCTAGAGCAGAAAATTATTCTACAACTTAAACTATAGTAAATTCTATGCAGGATAGCATAATTAATTTTCATAAGACACATAGAATAAAATGTCAAGATAAAATATTAGAGAGAGGGGCCAGAGCGGTGGTGTAAGCAGTAAGGCATCTGCCATGTGTGTGCTAGTCTAGGATAGACCTTGGTTTGATTCCCTGGCATCCCATATGGTCCCCCAAGCCAGGAGCAATTTCTGAGTGCATAACCAGGAATACTCCTGAGCATCACTGGGTGTGGCCAAAAAAAACAAAACAAAAAAATAATAAAAATTAGAGAGAGGGGAATGGAACAATATGCACTGGGTATGTAGGTAAGCAGTGGGTAGGGTGTTTTTCTTGTACACAGCCAGCCCATCCCCAGGTTCCACCCCCAGCATCCCTTATGATTCCCTGAGCTTGCCAGGTATAACCCTTGAGCACTGCTGGAACATGGTCCAAAACAAACAAAAACGAAACAAAAAATATAGAAAAAGGATGGGAACAATGAAATAGTGGCTAGGGTATTTGCCTTGTATAAAACTGACCTGGATTCAATCCCTAGAGTCCATATGGTCCTTCAACCCTCTCCAGGAGTGAGTTCTAAAGGCAGAGCCAGGAGCAAACTAAACACCATCACACAAGGCCCCAAAACAAAACAAAGTTAAACTAACAAAGTTAAAAGAAAGAAAATAAAATTAAAGATAAAAATTTTAAATAAACTTGGTTCGCTTGTAACAAAAATTATAACTGCGAGGTTTTATATTTGCAGAAATAATCTAATTGCCCAAATAAATTGTAGTACATATAAAGATATGTGAATTCCACTTCAAAAGATGAAATTATATCTTTGTATACAAAATGAATGGATCTTGGGAAGATTTGGAAGTAAATTTCGTAGTGATAGATAATGAAAAAAATGAGATACAAAGAGTGAGATAATGACCAGATTAATTTATTCATAGATACCATATGATTATCTAAAGCAAACTGGCAAAAAAAATCACTAAATAATAAATTTAGTGAAAACTTGGTAGCTTCCAGAGTAAAAGATAAGATAAAGAAAGAATGAGCACAGAGACTGTCTCTTTCCCGATAGGATTACCTTGGCAGTTTGGTGTTGACTATGATAAATCTTATATATGTATAGAAATATATATAATCCCTCAAACATTATAAGGATATAAACCTATTATAATTAATAACATAAAATAAAGTTTAATTATAAGTATTTAAGTGTGGAGGTTTTTTTTTGTATTTTTTACTTTAAATATAACACTTAAAAAGTCATAGTAGGGGGATACGGCAGTAGTAACCCAAAAGACTGGAACATATGTTCTACATGAAGAGGACCCAATATTGACTCCCAGACGTGTTTTTAAAGTTGGTGGCTCCAAAAACCTCTAAAGAAACAAAAACAAAATTCAAACAGTAATTATATAATATGCACTTTTATAAAATGCCTTTCTGTAGATAAACACTTCCATAGACATTGGTGAGAAAAAGGTCACAAGTTCACAGAAAATAGCTCCTTCCTAAGACTAAACTAAAAATCCTGAAGTATTAAAGCAAATGCTTTTGCATGCTACCAAAATATCTCTCAAGAGTCATAAAAGGCCTTGCTAGAAATATGATGATTCATTGGCATCTATTAAATTGATTATGAATGACTTAATCATTATAACACACATGAGATTTCATTCCAGAATGAATAATGTATTATTGATCTCATCCTATTTTATGTGTATACTATTTATAATATATATAATATATAATATATATATATATAGCTGTAGCAGAGCATATGCATTTGCCTTACATATGGTCAAATGTGTGTTCAATACTGAGCCTATCAGGAAAATTTCTGAGTGCAGAACAAGAAGTTACCCATGACCACTGCTAGGTGTGACACTAAAACAGAAACATATATGTAAATATATACATGTGATAATGGATTCTACATACAGAGAACATACACAATATCTTAAATATCAATGTCCTCATCTTTCCTTTTGGGGTTGCTCACATATTTCTTATTGCACACCTTTTTTTCCCAAGGTCTCCTTTCTCTTCCCATTTCTTACTTCATCACTAGGGTTCCACTTTGCCCTGCTTTATTCTTGATCTGTGCTTTCTGACCTCATTCATTACAGTCATTTAAGATATAAAATGCTTCCTCTATTAATACATTTTAAATCTCAAACTGTAATCTAGATCTCAATTTTCAACTCCCCAAAACTATGCATTGCATTTTGGATGCTTCTATCTGCTCACTGACAATTTTTTCAACTTCCTCAATAGCTGAGTTATAACTAAAGTATATTCTGTATCTACTCTGAATCTCTAAAACATTTCCACAAAAATGATTTACTTTCAGGGCCAGAGCTGCGGCACAAGTGGTAGGGAGCTTTGCCTTGCATGCGCTGACTTAGGAAGGACAGCGGTTCAATCCCCTGGCAGTCCATATGGTCCTCCAAGCCAGGAGAGATTTCTCAGTGCATAGCCAGGAGTAACCACTGAGCATCACCGAATGTGGCCCAAAAACAAAAAACAAAAACAAAAACAAAATATTTACTTCCTATTCCTTTCCCATTGTTGTCTAGTTTACATTTCCTGGACACCAATAAGTGCACTGACCTTAAAATGAAATTTTAAATGTCAGAATAAAAAGGATAACATTGTAATACTTCACTGAGATTGTGCAAATTACTACCCACAAGAAAAAATGCTGCTTTATTCACTCCCAATTTTTTAGTACAATTTGACTTTCCTACCCTCCAACTCCTATAACAGTCTAAAAGTCTTTTCTTTCAGAAAAAATGGAAGTTAAACAGATAATGTAGTCAATAAGGTACTCTTCATAACTTTTTGTTTGCATGCTGAGAATGAAATGGGGGAGAACTGTAATTAATAAGATTAGTCATCTGCACAATAAATGTCCCTCTGTAATGAGTGGCAAAATGTCTCAGGAAAATTCAAAACTAATATCCATATCATCCTCTGAGAAAATTATCAACTCTCGTAGGCTTATAGTTAACTAAATAGATCATAAAAACAGAGAGAGACAGTTTAAATTCAGACTAAACTATTTCAACTGACATTGTTTGTTTGGTAGGAGTATTTTTTGTCTATTTTAGGGTTCCATTCACCAGTCTAAGGTGCTTGCTTTGAACACTGCCAACCAAGGTTTGATCTGGATATCACATATGTACACTAAACTTCACCAGGAGTGGTCACTGAGTGCAGAGCCTAGAATAAGTTTTGAGATTTTTTTAATAATATTTTATTTAAACACTTTGATTACAAACATGATTGTGGTTGGTATTCTGTCATGTAAAGGTTGTCCTCATCACCAGTGTTAGCATTTCCATCACCAATGTCCCAATTCTCCCTCCTCCCCACCTCACCCCTGCCTGTACTCTACACAGGCTTTCTATTTTCCTCATACATTCTCATTGTTAGGATAGTTCTCAATGTAGTTATTTCTCTAACTAAGCTCATCACTCTTTGTGGTGAGCTTCATGAAGTGAGCTGGAACTATTTGAGTCACCAGGTATGCCTCCTCCACTCAAAAAAGTGTGCTCTGACTTATGCATAGCTTATTTTTTATTATAACTGATAGATTTTTTACCTAGCAAACTGACTCTCTGTATGCATACTAATATTGTGACAACATAGATACTTAATATATACGCACGCATGCATATAAACGTATCACCCATTTAATATCTTACTGTTTCCTAAGAAGCAGCTGAAATCTTGGAATCTAAAACCCATGAACAATGTCATTTGGGGGGCTAAAAGATGACTGTTAATGCATGCTTCCTTAATAGCACATAAATATAGAGATCGAATTGATAGGGGAACCACTAACTAATGTGACTAGAAAAATAAACTGTTTATCTCCTAACTTTAAGGGAGAGGGTGTGTGGAGATTGAGTTCAATCGCCAATGGTAAATAATTTATTTAGACATAATTAATAAATAAGCATCTGCAAAAATCTTAATGGATGGGTGAACTCTCTGTCTAGTGAATATGGGAAGATATTTAAAACTTCTATTCTCAGAAGAGGCATGGAAATAATAAGTTCCCTCCCATATACCTTGTCAGCATAGCATGTTTACGTGGCCATTTCTGAGTTACTTCATTTTGTAATAAACCAATAATATGGTATGAAATGGCTTTCCTGGGGCTGGAGCGCTAGAACAGCAGTAGGGTGTTTGCCTTGCATGTCGTTGACCCAGGATGGACCCTGGTTTGATCCTCGGGCATCCCATGAGGTTCCCCAAGCTTGGGTTGGCAATTGATGTCTAAAGTAATGGTGAAGATTTGATTAGTCAAGGCATATTTCTTCTATTGAAGAGGATTCAATGCTAACTTACTGAATACAGTCCCATAATTAATTCGAATTTTAGGAATCCAATTGGCAAGGGTCAGTGTGGGTAAGAGATAAACCAATCTTAGAAAAATTGTGTTTCTAATGACTTCATAATTTATTCAGGGCTGAACAAAACACATTGGAGAGCTGAGTGCTGCCTGTGAGGTCTGACCAGCTTTATTCTTGTCAAATCTATGTACTCATCTTTCAGCTTTAACAAACTTCTCCCTTAACCATGTGACACACACCCCTTTAATCTCTCCCATGATTCTCTCTCCTTTTCTTTTTGTGATACTGCTCTTTCTGACTCTCTGGTTCCTTGGCATTTCTTTCAATGCACACATTTCAGTCTTTTCTATTCCAACATCAATCTTATTTAATAATTTTCTCTCAGGAAAGCTGTTATCTTGCTGTAGCTTTTTTAGTTGCAACTCTTTCTTAAGTAACATTTTCAGATAAATATAACTGATTAAACACACTTTAGAAAAATACCAGGTACTCAAAATATATAAAAACTTACAGAAAAATTTAAAACATAAAAGGTATCTAATTGAGTTACAACCTCAAATAGAGAAATCTACAGGCCCCATAAACAAAAAAAATATTGTACAGAAATAAAAAACCATGAAGCTAAAGTTTAATGAAAAATGGCTTTCTACATACCTTGAAAACTGGCAAAAATGGAGGAATTCAATGGTGGGTTGCTGAAGGCAATATGAATATCAAGCCCCAAGAAAGAAAGTATATATAATATATAATATATACTATATATTAGTATATAGAGATAAATGGTAGTTGAAAAATAAGAAAGGCTAGTATGAAAAGTATGCCCCAGGGGGCCGGGTGGTGGTGCTGGAGGTAAGGGGCCTGCCTTGCCTGCACTAACCTAGGACGGACAGTGGTTCGATCCCCCGGTTCCCATATGGTCCCCTGTGCCTGCCGGGAGCGACTTCTGAGCGAAGAGCCAGGATTAACCCCTGAGCGTACCGGGTGTGGCCCAAAAACCAAAAAAAAAAAAAAAAAAAAAAAAAAAAAAAAAAAAAAAAAAAAAAA
>PVKC010007921.1:0-21180 GCA_004027635.1 Crocidura indochinensis | reverse complement strand
ATTCATAGAAATACAGCTTTAGAGCAGAACAACAAGACAAGAGTCAAAATGGGGGGGGGGACTGAGAGAGAGAGAGAGAGAGAGAGTACAGTGGGTAGGGCATTTGCCTTGCATATGGCTGATGTGGGTTTAATCCTGGTATCCAGTGCAACCCCACAGATTCTCTCAGAAGTGATTCTCTCAGAAGAGAACCAGGACTAATCCCTGAGCACTGATAGATGTGGTAAAAACAAAAACAAAAACAAAACAAACAAAAGTCAATCAAAGTAGTGCCTGTACATTTTTAAAAAAGGGGTTAAAATAGATGTCATACCTACTTCAAATCCTTAAACTGCTGGGGCAAAGTAAGAATAAGAGAAGGAAGCAATTCAGTGACAGTGGACATCAAAGATAGATGAGATTATGGACAATCAAGGAAAGATGGAGGAAAATGGAGAAATTACTAGGGCAATATAAATCTTGATTCTTTTGTTCAAATTGCCTGAAATGAATTTTCCATCTGAATAGAAAGGTGATGGGAATTTTTGCATCTTCCCTCTCTTCACTTCCTTCGCTTTCCAGCTTTAAGATGTTGGCTCCTGAGAAAGCTGAGAGGTATGTGAGGAGGTCCTGAAGAGACATTGGCAGCAGGTCTGGGTTCTGAGAAAGATGAAATTTAGTGGAGCAGTTGGGAGATTTTTTCATGGAGTAACTAAGTATGTAGAGGATGCTTGGAATCATTGGAAGTCATCTTCCTCATTGTCTGAAGAGATTTAAAAACATGGAAAAAGAAATCACTACAAAGAAGCTTGAAGTGCTGTACTGCAATTGAAAGTATTTACATGGCTACATGATTTTTGAAATATATGTATATATATATATATGTAAAGCTATTGTTATAGATGTGCACACAGGAAGTTAGAGCAATGGGCACAATGAATGCCAAATCGGACCAGATTTAGGTGTCTAAATTCTATCTTTCATTACAAATGGAATCTTGAAAAAAATGGCTGATCTGGAGCTGAGGTAGGGAAACTGAAAAATGATGCTGGGATAACTTATATCATAAAGTAAGGACAAATAATGATAAAGACACAGCAAAGATCAAGGAAGCCAACTTGTTGGTAAGATCTCTATTGGTCTAATTTATATTTGAATATCAAAATAAATCATAAGACTATAACATTTCAACAAGTCAAATAAAAAAGGAGTCCATAAGTCTAACAGGTGAAAAATAAACAATGACAAAAGAAATCAGTGAAAGATCTCATATTTTGATGGATTACCTGATATTTTAAATGGGAAAATAATGATGATAAATGACTATCTTTGAAACCATTATAGCGGTAGTGGATGTAGACAAAAATCATCAGTGTAGACTAAAGCTAGTGACTGCTAACCTTAGTAGTAGAAAATAGACATTAGATTAGGACTCCCCATGTGAAAAAACATGCAAATTAAGTATAAAAATAAATCATATTTTATGAAATAGGAGGGAGAAGAAATGTAGACCCAACTTTACCAGATTATCAAAGCTAATGCCACCAAAGCTTAAGAAGAGAGAATGATTTCTATGGAATTCCAGCCATGCTGAGGAAACAGTAAACACACAGATTGTGACTCCAACTACAGATTGGCACAAAAGCAGAGGAGATAGGCAAAAAGAGAGGAAGTGATCCAACTTGAAGAGGTGAAGAGGCATGATAATAAATATGTGTTTTTAAGTAGTTTTCCTCTGAAAACAGATTAGGATAGGGAGAACAATTTATTATTGTTGGGACAGCTGGCAAAAATCAAATGGAGTCTTTGGATAGTCATGTTCCATCGGTTTTAATTTCCTAACTAGAAGTTTATCAGATAAATGTGTTGGAAAGTATTCTTAATTTTGGGTGATATTCACAGGAATATTTAGAAATGACAGGTAATTGTGTTATATTTAGTTAGAGAGAGATAAAGGGATGCATAGACAGATGAATAAATGGATGGGTGATTGGATGGATAGATGAGTGGATATATGAGGAAATACAGTAAAATGAAATAGAAAGTAGAGAAAAGCATAGAAATTCTATGTTGGTACATCCTTTCTATAGGATCAGTATTAATTAAATGTTTTTATAAAGAAAGTGTGAGGTAGGAAGGAGTAGTGGTAGCAGAGTTAGTCTTTTGGAGAGAGGGAGGTAGAGTTGTGAGAAACACAATTCTAGCTTTAATAATAGAGGATACAGGACTCAGATCTAGTGTACAGACTGATAGCACAAAATCTTCGTTTTTTGTTTTTGTTTTTGTTTTTTTGGTCACACCCAGCAGTGCTCTGGGGTTATTCCTGGCTCCATGCTCAGAAATTGCTCCTGGCAGACACGGGGGAACATATGGGGAACCGGGATTCGAACCGATGACCTTTTGCATGAAAGGCAAACGCCTTACCTCCAATGCTATCTCCCAGGCTCCCAAATCTTCGTTTTTTAAAGAGAGTCTGAACTGCAAGATTATTCCAGGTTGGAAACTTGATGTGCCATCTAACCACAGTGGTAGAAGAGCTGACAATTGCTTGTGGGAACTAACTAAAGTGAAGCCCTTTCCAGAGGGCAGACAGCATTTTCATATGGTAACCCCACCCACAATTTTTCAGACCAGATATCATGTAGCTCAAAGAGATGGTTCAGTGGGAAAGGTCTGTCAAAAATGTATACTCTTGGAACATAATAAATCACGAGCATTTGGAGCTGAAGCAACTGTTAACAGTTGCTGTCTGGGGACAGCAAAATGAATAAAAGCAATAACTCAAAGAGCTGGTATAGATAGAAAGGAAGAGATAAGATGAGCTACAACCATTTTTCCTTCATTTCTTTATTATACTCTAAATTTTGCTCTCTAAATTAGGTAACTCTTACAAGTCAACATTTACTATTCATGAGAGAATGAAAAAAAGAAAAAGAAAAGACAGAAAAGGTCTAGAGGAAAAGTAAACCACTGTTTCAGTACTCTGTAAAGAGAGGAATCCAATCTAAATAACCTTCTCTTCCCTCTGCTACAGAACATCTACTTCCAGACTCCCAGAGCCCCAGAGCTAAGTGCCAGATCAGCTGAAGAGTTTGGAAGGCCCTAGGGAGACCATGGGTGGAAGTATGAACTCAAGTTAATGAGAGAATGGAAATCTAAAATTCAGCTCAGCAGTTAAGAATATTTCCTATGGACTAGAAAGAGTTTATAATGCCCAAGATCCTGGTTTTCTTTTTAAAAAGAAGAGAGAAAAGAAGGGCATTGGGGTGGAGTGGAAAGAACGCTGTGAAGAGTTGAGACCTCAAGACTGTCTTCGGCACCTCCCTGAGATCAAACTAGTATCTTCAAAATGAGAAAATTTGCTTCAACTCACAGCTCCTTTCGAGCTTCACTAGTCTCAAGAAAAGAACAGAATGAAGATGTGTATTTGGAGGTGCACAGCAAAGATTATGACAAGATTCACAACACCCTTGATAGTGATTTTGGGGAGTGCTTTTTCTAGGCGATTTCTAGAAGTATAGTGTGAATTATTTATTTATTTTGTTTGTTTTTGTTTTTTGGGGGAGGGCACGGGGGTTACTCCTAGCTATGTGCTTAGAAATCGCTTCTGACTTGGGAGCAGTGGCACGGTACCATAAGGCATCTGTCTGCCTTGCCGGTGTTAGCCTAGGACGAACTGCAGTTCTATCTCCCTGTATCCCATATGGTCCCTTATTTATTTATTTTGATTTTTTCTTTTTGGTTTTTGGGCTACACCCAGTGACATTCAGGGGTTACTCTTGGCTATGTGGTCAGAAATTGCTCCTGATTTGGGGGACCTTATGGGATGCTGGGGATTAAACCCAGATCTGTCCTGGGTCAGCCACATGCAAGGCAAATGCCCTACCACTGTGTTATTGCTCCATGAATTATTTATTTTATTTATTATTTAGTTTTTATTTATTTATTTTTTTTGGTTTTGGGGCCACACCTGGTTGCACTCAGTGGTTTCTCCTGGTTCTGCACTCAGAAATCGCTCCTGGCTTGAGGGACCATATGGGATGCTGGGAATTGAACCTGCTTCCATCCTGGGTCAGCCATGTGCAAAGCAAACACCCTACCACTGTGCTACCACTCAGGATCCTGAATTGTTAAACAATTATGCTGTATTAATTGTTATTAAAGTAAAGTTTTCCTAAAACATTTACATCAGATAGGGTTGTGAGAAATGACATTTATAGAAAAGCATTCACAAGAGTGAGATTCCAGTTCAATTCAATTGTAATAGTCTATGCTAACCAGAAAAAAAAAAGAATATATTCATCGAGCTTTTACTCTAACAATCCCTGACAAATCCTCCTTTGAAGTCTGGGTTAAATGTCACTTTCATTGTTGCCCTCTCTTTACCCAGAAAAGTGATTTTCAACCCCCAAGGTGTATTGTCCATTTAAAATGTTCTTATGGCAGTTGGAGAACATTTTCTCACAGTTCTGGCATGAAATGGTCTATTTATTCTAGTCTGTCTCACAGTAATGACTTTGAAGTCCTGGTTCTCGTCATCTTTGTATTCTAAATGCACACATAGCAGCTGATATGTAAGAGATTGCTGAATTTAATGTGCATCTATGCTACTGGACACACATACACACACACACACACACAAAGTAACCTTTTTTCTTCTTACTCTCAAGACCAAGCGTATCACTTCTATTATCCATGCTATAAATTAAAATCAATCAAATCATGACATGGAGTTTGGAGGGCAATCTTTTCCTTGTAGTATGTTACAGCTCTTTCCTGATAATGCTGGGACTTCTTTGCCGAATACCTAGGATCCCAGAGCTGTTCTCTTTGCTGCTATAAGTGAATATCTTTACATTACTAAACTGGTCAGTTAGGTCTTCCTTCATGGGGAAGGAAGGGAAATGAGTGCAGGGAGAACTCTGCAAGGTTTTGCTACTTGGTCATTACAGCTGTGAAGCTCCCCAATTTTCTCACTAGCATCCCTCTGTAAACCTCACTGGGTGATGTAAGCATACAAAGTGGTGCAAGAAAGCAGAAAGCTCTGCAGAACAGGAGTGTCTGCAAGATTGGCTGAGAGTTAAGTCACTCACCTCTATTGCAGGGACTAGTTTGACATGGTTACAGGCTGAGTAATGGCTTCCTAGCTCCAGGCTCTTGTGTCTGAGACCAACCAAGGAAGGACTACAACACTCCTGGTTTAGGGATGCAAGAGCTTCACTCTCCCCTTTATTTTGAGCCTCCAAAGGTATTTACCTAGTCCAATTAGTGGCCTCCTAACCAGTCTGATTCTGTCTTCTGACCTGAATATTTCCCACAGCAGGTCATATGTAATACTTCCCAGTGATTCCCCACCACCTTCAGAGAGGGTTCTCCTTTCCATGGGCCAACTGGCCAGCACAGCATCCAAGATTTGGTGCTGGCCTTGGCTCTGCTTCCTTGTCTTCTATCTTCCCTTCTGAAGTTCCACTGCCCCTGCACTGTTCTTGCTGGTCTCCAGACATACCAAGTCTTCCTGCATAGGCCTGAGTTTCTCCCTTCAGAATAACTCATCCCAGAAGTCACAGAGGTCTTCCTTACTCCTTGTGGGCTTCCCAAGCACTGTCTTCCCACTTCCACTAACCAGCCCATGGCAACAAAGCATCATTATCTGTTTCCCAATGGTCCCTCTTTTCAGCAGACATTATGTATTTGTGGGGGCCAGAGAGATAGCACAGCGGTAGGGTGTTTGCCTTGCACACTGCCAACCAGGATGGACCCAGGTTTGATTCCCAGCATTCCAGCTCCTGAGCCTGCCAGGAGAGATTTCTGAGTGCAGAGCCAGGAGTAACCCTGAGCAACGTCGGGTGTGGCCCAAAACTAAAATAAACAAACAAAAACATTGTGTACTTTTTCACTTTCTTGTCATTATTTTTTATTTGGTTGGGGGGGGTGCTGCATATTGTCACTATGAGCCTTAAATATTACTGTGAAAGGATTGTAATTCACTTTGGCCACGATAAAATTAAAAAAAATTAGAACACAAACTTTATCTGTTTTATTGGTCTTTGGACGGAAAATCCTGGGGTGATCACAGAAGGATGGGTCAATCCTCACCCTACAAAGAGCCAGGCAGTCATATCCACACCCATAGCCGTTGCCTTCATGCTTAAAGCTCAAGTTCACTGCTTCTGCAGAGCTATCAAGACAATGAAAGATTATAGATACTTGGGGGCTGAGAAGTCTGGGGTATTCTCAAAATGAGGGAATGCAGCTGCATCCACCCCAAAGCCCATACTGCTGGAAGCTACAGCACCCAAACCAACATCCCATAGACACTGACAAGTAAGCAGTAGTTCAGCTTAGTAGATTCACAACTGTTCTTAACCAAGATGCAAGCCAAATTGCTAAACCTCACTGGTACACAGGACTTCAATCTCAAAACTTTGGAATGCCCTTGGAGAGGTCAGGTTGAGCCCCTACTTAAGTCCGGGCAGCTGCCTACAGCCACGATGTAGACAGCCAAACTTCACTGCTTCACAACTCATCTCAAAGAGATGCAAGCCAAGCCAAGCCATAGAAACTCATTGGTCCAGTTCTACAAATCCTGGAGCTCCTGGAGCAACTCTTTCAAATTCCACAGGACTGACAGCTCCTTAGGAGCGCACCAAATAAGATGGGAAATAGCATAGAAGCCAACTAGAATAGAAGATCAACTAGCAACATCAGCTTAATAAACCCTTAATGACTTTAAAGACTTAATTATGAGATATAATAATTTTTGAATTATTTCAAATTTATTTATTTATTTTTTTTTTTGGTTTTTGGGTCACACCCGGCAGTGCTCAGGGGTTACTCCTGGCCCCATGCTCAGAAATTGCTCCTGGCAGGCACGGGGGACCATATGGGGCACCGGGATTCGAACCAATGACCTTTTGCATGAAAGGCAAACGCCTTACCTCCATGCTATCTCCCGGGCCCCTCAAATTTATTTTTACTGAAGTATTTTTTTATAATTCTGTTAGCCATTTTGTCATAACAAACAATATGAGAAATCTTATTTTGTGTCTGCTAAGAGAATGAGGTGAGGTGGGGTGGTAAACTGGGGACAATGATGTAGGGATGGTAATGTAGATGGTGAGATTAGTATTGGAACATTAAACATGTCAGAAACAACTGTATTATGAAAAATGTAGTAAACCACCAAGTTTAAATAAAATTGAAAATAAAAACAATATGTGACATGATGGATATGTAAATGAACATAAACTTGATATGGGATATTCTTTTGGGTGATCCACACCTGGCAGTGCTCAAGGGGTTATTCTGAACTCTGCACTTAGTAATTATTCCTGGCAGTCTCAGGGAACCATATGGGATGCAGGGGATTGAACCTGGGTCTGCTGTATGCAATGCAAGCACCCTACCCACTGTGCTATCACTCTGGCCCTAATAGGGGAAATTCTTTTGAAGATATATATGTATATATAACATATTCATATTTACATATCACTGTCATAATTACTAAACATTTTATGTATCTTAAAACATTATCAATGTTGCTTAAGAATAAAGCTCTTGGGGCCCGGGAGATAGCATGGAGTTAAGGCGTTTGCCTTTCATGCTAAAGGTTATTGGTTCAAATCCCGGTGCCCCATATGGTCCCCTGTGCCTGCCAGGAGCAATTTCTGAGCATGGAGCCAGGAGTAACCCCTGAGCACTGCCAGGTGTGACCCAAAAACCAAAAAAAAAAAAAAAAAAAAAAAAAAAAAAAAAGAATAAAGCTCTTTTAATTCAGAAAGAAAGAGAGGATGAGGACAAATATTACACTGATTTTCTTTTGCTGTAAAATTCTTACAGCTCAGCATACTATTTGTCGAGATGTACAAGGTAACACTGCTTCTGTGGGTAAAGTTTGAACAATGGTTGGATAAACAGAAAAATCAGGTGAAGCTAGAAAGTTCTTGGTGCTTTCATGTGTATATATATATAATACATATATATACATCAATGAGTGAATTTTTTTCTTGTCTATAAATAAAATGATGATGGTAAAAATGAAGAGACATAATCTATGTAATAAGGAAACTGCTCTGAATATTCAGATGTCGGTTATATAAGCCAAGAGTTCCTCTTTTCACACTACTTAGAGTAATTACTTCCTATTATGGCAAGCAGTACATCTATTTCCACAAAACATACTATTTGAAAGTGTGTTACTTATATAAGGATCAGCGATTGCAGTATTGCTGCTTTCAACCTCCACCAGCTCCCTAGATTTCAGCAAAATATATTCTTGCGCTATTACCTCAGGATAAGAGTCTGTTTTCATCACCTTAAAACAACAAGCTCGGGTTTGAGAGAGAAGAAAGCTCAGTCCCATGAAAGGCCAGTCCAGTGAATCTTATAAAGCGAAGGCAGCCGCCAATAAATGCAATAATATAATGGGGGCTAAGTACAGTTCTAACTGTCCTTCCTGCTCCCTAATCCACCACTCAAGAGCAAAACCCAGAGACCCCAGTCAGACCAGAGTGCAGCACTCCTGACTCATGCTGCAGTGCTCTCTCCTCACAGCTATCACAGAGCACAAGACAAAGACCAGCAAGACCCAGGACCTTGAGGAAAAAGCTTCAGTGAGTCCATCTTTGTCTTCCCTGTGGTACACATTTCCACTACAGGCTTGCTGCTATTTGCAGCAAGAAAGACTAGTCTTATCCTGGACAGAACTGTCTCCAGCCTCAGGGCAAGCAGAGCTTCAGGCAGTCTGTCATTAACACTGAGCCACTAGCCAATAGGAAATGGTGTCATTAAAGAGCAAATAATGCCCTGGGTGCCTGCTGGGTGCTCCCTGGGGAGTTAGCTGTTCAGAGAAGATAATGCCAAGGGACAAATCATTACTTCTCAGGCCTCTGGAATAGACCAATCGTGACAAAGGTTTATTGTCATCAAAATCTTCCCGTTCTAAACACAATAGGAGCTCTGGTTCAAGGCTCATAAAGTTCACTTGTTCCTGGTCTGCTAAATGAATTATGACTGGCAACTTAACCCAGAGAAGTTTCTGAAGATTTGGGCCTTCTTCCCAGGAACTGCCCGGCAGAAAAGCTGCAGTCTGGACAAAGGAAGTCTGAGAAATGCATCCCAAGACATGTGAAGCCTTAAGCTATGCAGCTGATTCTGACTGGGGAGTTGAAACAACCTCTAAATCCCCTGCCCTGAGCCATTCTAACCCCAAGCATCATTCTCTGTTCCATATTTTACTGCATTTTCTCATGAAAAGTTAGTGGATTGTTTTAAACTTAGTACCCAAAGGCAGCAAATATCCTAAGGGTTGTGACTATGAAT
Organism: Crocidura indochinensis; assembly: GCA_004027635.1. Classification (NCBI taxonomy): domain Eukaryota; kingdom Metazoa; phylum Chordata; class Mammalia; order Eulipotyphla; family Soricidae; genus Crocidura; species Crocidura indochinensis. The sequence continues at coordinate 11,880 of PVKC010007921.1, read as the reverse complement.
GTTGATGTAGTTTGGTGAAAGGAAAAGGGAAGGGTTTCTCATCTCCATGCTGTTTACAAAGTCAAGGCCAGACCATGAGCTCATCTCCTGCTAATGGTCTTCAATGGGCCAATCCATTTCACACACTTCTATTACATGCTTCCCTCCTAACCTCTCTGGTCTTCTTTTTTGTTTGTTTGTTTTTTGGTAGGCCATACCCTGCACTGCTCAAGGGTTACTCCTGGGTTACACCCAGAAATCACTCCTGGCAGGCTCAGGGGACCATATGGAATGTCAAGGAACCTAAGTCTGCCACATGCTAGGGCAAATGCCCTACCCTCTGTGCTTTCGCTCTGGTCCCCTCTCTGATTTTCTAGTTGTAAATTTACACCATGGAAGATCAGTTGAATCCAAATGGCATCCTATCCGTGGGAGAAAGCAAGTGGTATTTCATATATTAAGTAAGATGGGAGGGTAGGTAGGGGAAAGATTGAGAGGTAGGGAGACAGAAATACAGGAATTGTGAAAATGTTTCCTTATATTCCAGAAATGTGTCCCTGCTGCTTTGTGAAAGTAATCAGGTCCGCTATAGCTTAGGTGAATTTTGAGGACATCGTGCTTAATAAAATAAGACAATCACTAAAATTAAATGCTATATGATTTCACTTACATGAGATACCCAAACAGTTGAAAATACAGAGATGGAGAGGAGAATGATGGTTTACAGGGACAGAGGAAAGGAAACTGAGCATTTATTACTTAATGAATACAGAATTTCAGTTTTAAAAATGAAGAAGGGTCTAGAAATGAGTGCTGGTGCAAGTTGTACAATGCTATTATTGATTTAATGCCACTGAGCTGTGATCTAAAATGGTTAAGATGGCAAACTCCATGCTACATGCATTTTATCACAATTAAATACACTTTTAAATGATTAAGTAGATTGAATTACTTATTATTTTGATTTTGGGACCATAACTGGTGATACTCAGAGTTTTCTCTTATATCTGTGCTCAGAAACACTTCTAGTTGGGCTCTGAGGAGCAAATGGGGTGCTAGAATTAAAACCAATGTTCAAACCTGTGTGCAAGACAACTTGACTATCCAGCTAAAAAGGTTTTTTTTTTGGGGGGGGGGCGGGACGGGACATCCAGTAGTACTTAGGGATTACTCTTGGTTTTGCACTCAGAAATCATCCCTGATGGGCTCAGGGGCCCATATGGGATGCTGGAGATCAAACCCCAGTCAGTTGCATTCACTATACTATTTCTCCAGCCTTAATAATATTTTTTGTTTGTTTGTTTGTTTGTTTTGGTCACACCTGACAGCACACAGGGGTTACTTCTGACTTTGCACTCAGAAATCATTCCTGGCAGGCACAGGGGACCATATGGGACGCTGGGATTCGAACCACCATACATTCTGGATCAGCTGCTTGCAAGGTAAACGCCCTACCGGTATGCTAGCTCTCCAGCCCCCTAAATAAGATTTTTAAAAACATAATTCAATTGGTACATTAATGTTGCTAGAAACAAAATTAGCATTGCCCTTGATTGATTGACAAACAAAAGAGAAGACATCCAACCCACAGGCCAAAGTCCTATCCTATTCTTTTTTCCCCCGTAGGAGTAGGAGATTGACTGAAGTCAGTGCCTAGATCTTTGCTTCCAAATTAGACTCAGCATCACAATCATGCCAAACACATAAGGTCTTCTTGCTCTGCTTCCACACCAGGCTCCAGGAGCCTCATGGAAGCCAAGCCAGTTAAGCAGACCACATTCACTCACCATGTGCTCACCACTTAGCCAATGACTCAACCTCTCACTCCTTCTCAGCCCAGCATAAAGCTACAAAGTAGTCTGAGGGACCAGAAAGAAAGTTGAATGTCACCACTAATAAATCGTTAAGAGGCCCTTCCTCTTGCTCACTTTCAAAGGCTGCATATTCTAAGGAAACAGCAGGGACCAAAGCAGCATCTAAGAGAAGAGGCTGTTGGAGCTGGAGCCTGGCGTGTCCCACTCTGCTCTGCACTGGCCTTTCTCTGTGGGGCTCTGGACAGTAGCAGAGACACAAACACAGAGGTTAGGCCTTCAGCAGGAGGCAGCCCTGGGGGATTTTTGATATCTCTGGGAAAGGTTAATAAAGATGGTAGAAAGTTCTGAGAAAATGACAGCTGCAAGAGCCATGCATGAATCTCTAGCCCACTTACCTGGTTACAGGTGTTAATATCTACCCCATTACGCAGATGATCCAAGGCTTTGTCCAAGTTCCCTGATCTTGCTGCCCTCAAAAAGCTTGTTGCAGCATCAGCCTGTATGGAGAAAAAGCAGGCTGTGAGTGCACTTACTATATGCCAAACCATGACTGTGATCCTATTATGACTTCCAAATGTCCGTGGGACCTGGGTGATGTGGGTCAAGGGCCCCTTATTGGGGTACTTTTAAATTATAGTTTGAAGCTAGCTTCAAGTTGGGCCTCTCATACATTTGCTCTATGTTAGTGGTTCTTGTTTTTACCCCATGGAGAATAGACTTTTGAGAAGGATCCTATTCCCTGGGGGAAATTATAGCATGGTTTTGGAGTTTTCCTATATCATGTTTCAAGAATTTCAAAAATTCCTACTGAGCACCTTTGTCACAGGATCCCTGGCCTTAGTGAATGAGTCAGACACAAGTACCATAGTGTAAAATAAATCTCCACACTGTGAAATCACCCCACACACTGTATCTCCAACTTCTGGTGGATGGGTCTTGAAGAAGCAGGGTAGCGGTGAAGAATTAATAAACCAAGCCATTTAGGAAAGAATCATGGAGTCAGTTTGTATCTTTGACAGCACCAAGCCAAACAGTTATTTCTTTATTAAACCAATACCAATTCACTAGGAGGGGGAAGGACAAGTGATCCAGGTGAGCTTTTGCCTATCAAAAGGCTAAGTGAAAAGGAAAGAGGAAGATGGGGGAATGCCTTTGTTTTGGATGTCATCTTACACCATAGGACCCATGAATGTGCTCTTTGAGTCATTTTATATTTTGTGTTAAAGTATTAGCACAGTAAGAACCATTGTCAGCATCACACATAGACACGCCCACAAAGACACACTTAATCATTTGTTAAAAAATCCAAGAGGCAAGTACTACTATGTTTGCATATTGCAGATGAGGACACCAGGACTAAATGAAACCTGAGTTAACGGTGCATGGTCACAGATCAGGAGAGAGACAGAGTCAAAACTTAAAAGTAGATGGCCTCCACCAGGAGTATATCCTAAGTGCAGCGCCCTAGGCATCACCAGGTATGACCCCAATACAGAAACAAAAAATAACAACAGAAAAACAAAAATAAGTGGCCTGACTCTGACAAACACGAACCTACTTTTCCCACTCAACTGCCAACCTAGTCAGTTTTTCCTGACAGGTCTTCCGCATCAGTCAGCACTCTGGCTGGAGGAAAATAGCAACAGGCAGCAGAGCAAGTCCTTGCCACCAGAAAGATGGTTTATATTAACAATGTGTGACAGGGGCTGGGGAGGTCAAAGAGTAGAACATAGTGACTAGTATTCAAAAGGCTTTGAGTTCAATCCCCTGTACCATACCAGGGGACCAGCAGAGTATATCTGGAGAGAGCCTCCCTACGCATTCTCCAAGTTATTCTGGGAGTAGCACTGGGAGAGAGAGAGAGAGAGAGAGAGAGAGAGAGAGAGAGAGAGAGAGAGAGAGAGAGAGAGAGAGAGGAGAGAGATAACTAGAGAGAATCATCTATGAACACAAAAATAGGCATCAGTGTGACATAAGTGGAGCAGGGTAAACTGGCTCTGAAAAGCTCCTCTGCCTGTGTCTGAGAGGTCCCGAGGGTTCTTTGCTTTTACATTTTTATCTGTAAGGAGGAAAAGGGAAGGTCTTTCTTAGGCTCTTTTATGAAAAGAAATAGTGTACAACTTTGTATGTTAAACATTTTATAATGTTATATTGGCATGAGAGCTGAGCTGGTACGTACTTAGGTGGTAGTTTTATAAGTAAGAGAAGTAAAGAACCAGGAGAGAAGGCAGTGACACTATCATTTCTCCCATACTCTGGCTTTCTTTTCCACCTGGAAACAGTCTCTTCCCTTCACATTGCTTTCTTGAAGCACAAATCATTGGACCACCAAATATGTCTGAACTCTAATCCTTAAAACCTTGAATGTCACCTCATTTTAAAAAAGTTCTTACAGTGGCCAGAGTGGTGGCACAAGTAATAAGGTGTTTGCCTTACCTGCACTAGCCTAGGATGGACCTTGGTTCGATCCCCTGGCGTTCCATGTGGTCCCCCAGGCCAGAAGCGATTTCTGAATGCATGACCAGTAGTAGCCCCTGAGTGTCACTGGGGCTGGCCCAAAAACCAAAAAAAAAGTTCTGGGCCCAGAGAAATAGCACAGCGGTGTTTGCCTTGCAAGCAGCCGATCCAGGACCAAAGGTGGTTGGTTCAAATCCTGGTGTCCCATATGGTCCCCCGTGCCTGCCAGGAGCTATTTCTGAGCAGACAGCCAGGAATAACCCCTGAGCACCGCAGGGTGTGGCCCAAAAACAAAAAAAAAATTCTTACAGTTACAGGTCCTCAAATAAAACTGCTCTCTATTACCTAGGTTGGCCCTAGGTGTCTGTCTCAAAGATGAAGGAGAGCATATTCGGAGGATGAAGAGGGAAGTGGAGAGGTTTAGAGGCAAAGGTTCTGTGAACCAGCAGAAGATTCTCCCCGTACTCTCCAAAGGTGGGTATCCTCAAGGATACCATTCAGACTCTGCCTTCAAACTGTGAGAGAAGGTCAAGGGGATAGTTCAAAAGGCTGGAGGGTATGCCTGGAAAACACAGGATTCCTAGCTTGTTATGTGCATTGAATGGACCCTTGAGGACCTTGGGTACAGATCTAGTGGCCTTCAACACCACATAGGAATCTTTCTCAAGAAAATGAAATAAAAAACAGACTTTGATAAATTGTGCTACTTTGATCCACAAAGTTTTGTTATAATAGCCATAATTGGTTATAACAAATAACAATTGTAATTGTTATATATTATAATTATATAATACATTATAATAATATATTATAAAAACACAATTTGTTGTAATAACCACTGAAAACAAATACACAAGCTAATGATTATCACTAAATATGTAAAGCTCAAAACCTACAGTCAATAATTTCAAGAATTAATCCACAATGGACTTCTGATCCTTTTCTCCACTGCCTTTGCCAATGTAACAGTTAAGCCTTGGCAAGGTTTTCAAATCATGCTAACCCTAGCTTGATTAGAGTTGCTCAACCCTGCTCAACCTATAAAATTCTATTGTTCTGCTAGTGATTCCCTTTGTTTTCTACCATAGTCCAGGCCACATACAGACCCCTTATTTTATGAGCTCAAATCCAAATTCTGTTCTGTCAAAACTATACACATCTGGCTTATTGCCCACCCTGTCCCCCAGCAAGCAAGTGGGCCTTTCCCTTTATCTCATACTTTATGCCTCATGTCCCACACCCCATCCTTCTAGGACTCAGAATCTTCTCCTTTCTCACTGAGTGATTCCAATTTCATCTTTCTTTGAATCCTTCTAGTTCCTATTCTATTTATTTTATGAGGCTGTTCTTGAAACTCAATAGTCCCTAACTTTGCAAGTAGGAATGGGTACTTGCCTATAAAATGCATTTAAGAGCCAGGAGCAAGCCCTAAGCACTATCAGGTGTGCCACTTCCCCCACACCCCTGCAAGCACACACATACACTAATAAAAATATGCAAAAAATGTATTTAAACACACACATCTTTTGCCAGTTTTTTTGAGTTGCATTTTGAATCAAACTTAATTGGGTTTTGAATTGCATAGGCAATTCTTATCTCTTTGGACAAATTATTTGCTCTTGGAAACATGATGGATTGGTCTAAACACTGGGTACCCAAAATTCCCAAGTTCTAAAATGGTGGAGGAACCATTTAAGAAATAAAAAATTTGTTTCCATATGATCCAGAAATTCTGCATTTTGGCATCTACCCCCAAAGGAACCAAAACTCTATTATTCCAAAAGACATTTGTATTCCTATGTTCATTGCAGTACTAAAATCTGGAAATAACTCAAGTGTCTAAAGACTTTATAAAAAACATATAATAGTGTAATACCAATAAAAATGAAAAAATAAAGCTACACAATTTGCTGCTACAGAACAAAGTTTGAGCATATATGAAGCACATATAAGTTTCCTTCATATGTGGAATATATAAAAACATAGTAAGGAAATAACAAATGGTCAAAGGCAACAAAATCTCAGAACTGGCCTTCAAAACTAAGTTTACTAAAGTGGAGGGAATAGCTGAGGGTAAGTTAAAAGGGACAAAGGTAGAGTCTCTGGGACTCTGGGACTGAGGTAGAGAAAAGCAACATTCTGGTGAAAGTATGGTGTTAGAAAGCCATATTCATGAAACTTTACCATTAACAGTAATGCAAATTAAAGTACATAAAATTAAAAATTACTTTTTAGGGGCCCGGGAGATAGCATGGAGGTAAGGTGTTTGCCTTTCATGCAAAAGGTCATCGGTTCGAATCCCGGTGCCCCATATGGTCCCCCGTGCCTGCCAGGAGCAATTTCTGAGCATGGAGCCAGGAGTAACCCCTGAGCACTGCCAGGTGTGACCCCCCAAAAATTACTTTTTAAAACCTGAGGATTTTGCACTGTGGCTGTTCAGAGAGGACAGGGAAAACCCTGGGGGCTGTACACACAGATATGTCCTACAACTGCTACCATACCAATAACCCAGCTTCATCACTTTCCCACACATCTCTCTAGAGACTCTTGGCCTTCAAATCTTCAGGTATGATGGCTTTGTGGCTGGCCACAGAGCTTTGGAGTCAGGCCAGTCTGCCTCTCCTCTGATCACACTGGGACCCTTCAGAGGTAACTTATGAACCACCTCTTTTGCCATATGAGCTCACCAGCTCAGTGCTGCTGATTCTCAAATTTGTGGACTACATGGCTAAATATGTAGCCACACAACACCCCCATAATTTTAATTCTGATTTCTCAGTATAAACATACAAAATATTAATTAAATTTTGTCTACTTACCAAGAGATAGGGGTTGGGGAGGTTAGTAAACTGATAGCCAATGTGGAGGAAATGTTACATTGATGTTGAAATATTGAATGTCAGAAATAACCATATTATGAACAATTCTATAAACCAACAGTGTATAAAATAAAAATTAATTTTTAAAAAATCTGAGAAATTTTCTATCAGTTTTTTATGAGTTATGATATCCCACAGAAGTCAGATTTAAGATATAATCATTCAGAGAAATGTCTATTTATACAACTTGTTCAGAAAGTCCTGTTTTTTTCTGTCTGGCTTTAACTGTTAGGAAAAAAATATGATATGGCTACCAGTAATAAATGTGATATAGGAATCTTTCTACCATCTAGCCCATCCATCCAAACTGCCTTTTGCAACATAAGAACAGGATTAGGGATGAAAACACAAGTTGAAAGTGTATAAAATAGATGTGATATCAAGCACAGATTGTTCAAAATGCCAAACCTAGGAAGCGATACAAAATAGTTATGCTAGATGACAAACAAAAAATGTTAAGAGGAGCCCAACCTAAACTAGGCTGGGAAGGTGGACTCATTTCCTTAATGTACATGATACACTAATAAAATCATAATAATATTTGGGTCTGGAGTGATAGCACTGTGGTAGGGCATTTACCTTGCAAGCAGCCAACTCAGGTTTGACCTCCAGCATCCCATATGGGTCCACTGAGTCTGCCAAGAGTAGCCCCTTGTGTGTGGCCGAAAAACCAAAAAAGGGAAAAACTCATGATACTACTATTAATGACAGGCAAGTATATTACCACAGTGTAATTTTTTTTTTTTTTGGTTTTTGGGCCATACCTGTTGATGTTCAGGGGTTACTTCTGGCTATGTCCTCAGAAATCGCTCCTGGTTTGGGGGACCATATGGGACACCGGAGGATCAAACCTCAATCCGTCCTAGGTTAGCACATGCAAGGCAAGTGCCCTACTGCTTGCGCCACCTTTCCAGTCCCACCACAGTGTAATTTTTAATCCCATGTACAACCTGTAAGGTAGATCTGATCATTGTGCCAATTTAAGAGAAAAAATAACTATGGTTTGGAGAAGTTAGTAACTGCCAAAGTTCTGCAGTTAGCCAAGAACTTGAGTTTGTACATATAAACTATCAAACCTGAATGAGACCAGAAAGTCTAACTTTCTAACCAGAAAGGCTAACTGTAGGGGTTGAAAGAGTCCATGTGCATTTGCTAAGCAAATAGTTTTTTCACATCAGAGAAGGGATACCCAGCTCGGTCCCACTCCATGTTACAACCAAGACAGTCCTTTAGAAATGATCAAGTACCAAACCTTCCTTTTGCTGATGTTAATACATATGATAAAAATCAAGTGGCTGGCTAAGACAGAATGAAGTTCAATTGCTCAAGCTTTCTATTTCTTTTTGTTTTCTCTAAGGCTTGCCCTACCTTTCTCCAGGGTCCTCAGACTTAAGAAGAATCCTCAGGGTCACTTACAAGTAATAATGTGTCACTCCCATTAAACTGATGCTTCTCTTAGTCAGTTCAATTCAGTTCTACAAAATTCTACTTCAAGTCTAGGATATTGCTAGGGCAAAACAAGAAGCAATGAAAATTCAGAACGTGCCATCATGATTTGAAAGTCAAGTTATAAAATGGCCATGGATCCTTTACAGCACCTTTACAGCAGCAGTAGGAAATGCTTGCGATACAGAATGGAGACCCTCGTTGGGCTGAGGTCCATTTCCACTTGTGTTCTTCTGAATTATTCTTCCCCTTTCTAACCTCTTTACCTCTAACTCAAAATTCTGACCTCATGCTTTGTCTCCCGCTTTGATATTTAGAGCAGCATCTAGATCTCTTGAGTCCCAGCATCCCATGCTAATAACTTCAGAGACCTCCTATTGAAAGTAGACTAGAGGAGCTAAAGGTGGCATCTCATGCTATCTAGAAAAAATCATATTCCTGTAGCTTTTTTTTTTTCAGGAAGAGGTCACACACAGCTAGGACCAGGGATCACTCCTGGCTTGGGAGACCATCTGGGATGGTCAGGTTGGCTGCCTGCAAGGCAAATACCCTATTGCTCTATTATCATTCCATACCCCAAAATTCATAGTTCTAACCACTGTGTCACCCTTTTGTGTTCCCCACCAAGGCTGTGAAGTAACCTAACCCCTTCCTCATCTTGCGCTTCATTTTAATCTAACTTTAGAATGAAGAAAATGATTGGATCTGCAGAGGGAATGTACCAGCAATTTGTTGGGTTCCAACTTCTTCCCTCTTCACCACTTCCTGCTGGTTGATCCATGTGTCAAGCTTTCCTTTTTGTTTATTCAGTTTCTGGGCCAGATCTGATGGTACTTGGAGACAACTTTTGGCTCTGTGCTCAGAGCAGTACTCAGGTCCATGATGTCAGGAATTGAATTTGTGTATTTGGTATGCTGTGTTCAGCCCATTGGGGTATCTCCTTGGTCTTGAACTTTCTTTTCTTAACAAAGTTCACTTGCATAAAACTTTCACTATGTCTTAAGCATTACACATAAATTAAAGAGATCCTGGCTTATTATGGTTTGACTTAAGATGCTTCTACTTCACTAGAGTATAAAAGTGAGGAATTCAGTGAAAATACACTTTAGATTTTGAATCAGAGCATTTTTCTTGTTCAGTACAATCAATCATTTACATGAAATATTCAACATTTTATTGTCAAATAGGTTTTGTGTTTGATAATTTTGTCAACTGCATGCTAATTAGTATTTTGAACATGTTTAAGGTAGACAAGGCCAAGGTAGGATGTTCGGGAAGTTAGACGTATTAACTGCATTTCTGACTTCAGATGTTTTCAGCTAACAATGACAAAATTCCACAATAAATATGTAATTAATTTATTTTTCTCAATGATCCCATGAGGTAAATATAGTTAATTGTTAAAATAACATGGGATATTAGGGTGCCACCTATAACTTTTCACTCCTCTGAAGCTTAACTACTAATAGTTCTTTACTATCTCTTACCAATAATACAGTTGATTGATGCATTTTCTGTTATATGCACTATGTACTTGCTACCTTTTTATAATAAGATAATCTAGAGAAAAAATATTAAAATCACAAATGAATCATCATAAAGATCTTCATCCTCATTATCTTTACTATCTTTACATTAAATAGGGTGGAAAAAAAAGAGAAAGAAGAGAGGTTAAAAAAATCAGAGTATGGGGCCCGGGAGATAGCATGGAGGTAAGGCTTTTGCCTTTCATGCAAAAGGTCATCGGTTCGAATCCCGGTGCCCCATATGGTCCCCTGTGCCTGCCAGGAGCAATTTCTGAGCATGGAGCCAGGAGTAACCCCTGAGCACTGCCGGGTGTGACCCAAAAACCAAAAAAAAAAAAAAAAATCAGAGTATAATTACACTTTCACAGTTCAAGCCTGACTTATCCATGGGTCAACTGTTTCACTGTTTCCTTTTCAGAAATGAGGTAAATAAGTCAAAGAAAAGTGAAGTAACCTGACCAAAATCACACTGATAGTATGTAGTTTGGCCAGGATTTGATTTTGACCAGCTGACCTCTCGATTCTTTTTTTTTTCCCTTAATTCCTATGCATGACATCTTTGTTGTTGCGGTTGTTGGACAAATAATTTTTCTAGAACCCATAGATTTTCCTCAAGTTTGACTCTTGCCTGAGTAACTTTTCTGCCTGTGCTCAGAGACTGTGCTTACTTCAGCACTCATGCTTTTAGAAGTGAGTTGAGGGAAGGGAATGGAACTCCTCCTGGGATTCAGTTTCTCAGTAGAAGGGCTCAGAAAAGAGAGGGGTAGCCCTAGTTACCTGAGACATCCTGACTATTATTAAACTTGTGCTTCCGGAGTGGGATGATACTAAAATAGCAGTAGTTATGGTAGGAAGGGGGCTGTAGTACTCGCGAGGGAAAGCCCAGAAGCAAACAGTGTCAGTACTGAGCCTGGAGCACCTGTAACACAAGAGCAGTGAAGGCAGCAAAACCAGGCAAAGTCTAGTTTCAGGCAGAGGAAGAGACGCTCAGAGCCTCTCACTCCTTCTCTTAGGTTCTAGATGACCTAAGATCGCCCCAGGATAATTTAATTTCTCCAAGATCTCTCAGTGCAAAATTCGTATCTAAAAAGATGGATAGAAAACAGAACGATCAATTTCTGCAAACAGTGGCAAAATGATCTCTCTTTCCCAAGGTGTTTGGGCAAAAGTCAATGATTTTTAACTAGGCCACTGTCAGAGTTTACAGGAAAAGATTTTAGACCCTTCCATGTGGAAACTGCAGCATTGCCTGAAGACTAAGGCAATACTAGGGTGCAGAACCATTTGCTTAAATAATGGGTGTGTTCCACACTCCAGTCATAATTGACAATAATCCTGAGGGAGACACTCAGGCCCCTCGGAAAGAGTGTCGGCCCTAGTGGGGTGAACCTGCCTGGCCTCTGCCTTTACTGCCAACAGCACAGACACAGGTGGGAGCCCTGGGTTCTGTTTTTCTTTCCAGAGTTGTGTTCTTCCAACTTCACCATCTCCTATGCCCCAATCAGATCAGATATTGGCCAAGAAAAACCCAAGAGATTAAAGGGGTCCTTGAGGAAACCAGATCTGTAAACCGAACCCTGAAACTCAGGTCCTCTTTCCATTTCCCCACACACTAATGTGGGGTCTCAGGACGCTCTGGGGGTACCAACCTCTCCCTCAAGATTCCGAGGTTCAGCCTAGAGGGGAGACAACACATCTGGGGAGTGTGGGGGAGCCCCTGCCTCTGGCACACAACAGGTCTGCCTTCCTCCAGCCAGCCTTTTCTTTTCCCTCTAGCTC
>PVKC010007920.1:0-28810 GCA_004027635.1 Crocidura indochinensis | reverse complement strand
ATATCATCCTCCCTACCCCACCCCCCACGAGGCAGGCAGGGTCTTTAAGGGGATGTCCCCAAAGGACCGAGGCTGGCCTGTCAGCGGTGGCCCCGGGCTGGAAGGGGTGGGCAGGCAGCGGCCTCTCTCCCTCACACCTCTGGTCTCTTTGCCTTGCAGTGGCCCCCCAGCGGTCCCGGAAAAAGCGCTGTCCCTACACCAAGTACCAGATCCGCGAACTGGAACGCGAGTTTTTCTTTAACGTGTATATAAACAAAGAGAAAAGACTCCAACTCTCACGGATGCTCAACCTCACTGACCGGCAAGTCAAAATCTGGTTCCAGAATCGCAGAATGAAAGAAAAGAAACTGAACAGAGACCGTCTGCAGTACTTCACTGGAAACCCCTTATTTTGAGAGCTCTAAGAAGCGCCCCCCTCCCTTGAGCCCCTCACTCACTTCCTCCCCACCAGCCTGCCCTGAGCAGGCCCAGTGTCTTGGGTTTAACATCGCCTCTTCTCTGTGGAACTCCACGATTCCTTCCCACGGTCAACTCGGGACCTCCCAGCGACCACTGCAGCCTGCGGACGAGGCCGGGGACTTGGCCGGACGGATCCTATTAAGGGGAAAATGGTAAATGCAAATGTCCGTTTACAATTTTACCGCCAATGTGCTCTTGTGCTCCCTCCCTATCTCCGAGCCCCGGTGGGGACGCTGCTGGGATCTGTAGAGAGTTAGGCGGCCAAGCTGGATGGCTCTGGTTTTTGTTCTAGGTCTAAGGGAGCCAGGTTTTGTTCCCTTTGGTTATTGCAAATTATTTAAACGCCGAGAAAAATGTACCTATGGTCTGTTGCATCAAGGCATTCAGTCGTTGTCTATTGTGTGTGAATAAATGGTTTCTAGTAAAATGGAGGTTACAGTTTCAATACTACACTTTATCCATCGTTCTTTTTAAAGAACTTTAGCATTCGCTTAGGATAATGTAGTTGCCAAAACCTTGTCTCCCTTCTCCCTGGAGTAAATGAAAACCAAGCAAAAATGCTTCTTAAAGCTCTTGAAATAAGTTGGTTTTTACCACCCCTTAGACTCCACTGGCTTTTTAAATCACTTTGGGGGTGAATTTCCAAAATCAGGATGAGACCAGGCCACCTGGTATTGCCTTCTCTGAGCACCAAGGCTGGGCAGCCAGACCCTCAGAGCATACCTCCTCCCACCTTATCCCAATCTACTGAATTTGAAATTTCTGAAAAGAACAAACCACTGTGAAATTTGGTTCAGAATTCCAGATAAATTCTCAACAAGGTGTCATAGAGACGGGGGTGGGGGGGGCGCCTTTAAAGGAAGAAACCAAGATTAGAATCCTTCCTTAGGATGTAATAAAAAATAATCGGTCTATTAAAGCAGAGTTCCCGATGGGTAGAAAAGACTGGGGGTCCCTGTCAGCATCACAGTGAAGCTGGTCAGGCAGGGAATGCAAGCCCCTGCCTGAGCTGCAGGCCCACCTCTCACTGCATTTATCACTTCGAGTTAAAGAATGTGGTGGGGGATGCATTGCACTTTACATTTCAGGGCCAGGGTGTTTACAAAACCTTGAACTGTCTAGACAACACCATAAAAGTCAAAGTTCTAAACAGCTTAATTGGGTTATATTATACACCTTCTGGTCCGCCCAAAAGAGATTTCCGCAATGTGCAATAAACTGGAGGAGTGAGAAAAGCTGCTTTCTCTGAAAAGTGGAAAGGAACCTTATGACTCTTAATCTCACATAAGACCAAAGTCCAAAAAATAAATCCACAAGATATACAGAACCTGTGTATCTTTCAAGGAGGGATATATTTCCAAATGCAAATATTTAAAATTGGCAGAGCCTTGGGAAGAAGAAAAAACATAAGAGCATAAGTGTATGCCTTTGAACTTCCAAAATGTCAAGGTCATCACCTTTAACCTTTCTGAATAATTAGGCGCCTTAAGGTTCCTCTGTGATTTTCAACCGCCACCCACTCTCGAACACACATGTTCACACATCCAGACTCCCTCACACATTTATGACCACACAGAATTATATCAGGGGCTTACCATAAATCTAAGCAAATTTCTAATTTCAGAATCAATAACCTTAATTTCCCTTCGAACATTTGTGAAATTTAATAGCAAAGGAGTTTTAAGAAAATAATACTCATTAGGCTAAAATGTCCACCAGCTTGATTTTAACGGGTTAGGAAATGTTGGGAGGTTGGCAAGGGGAAGGGGGGGTCATAGATAGCAATCCTCTTTGCTCTAATGAACTATAGTTTTTTAAAGCAGGCATTTGAAAGAGGAAGTCCTATTCAACATTACACCTACATTATCCTTGAAAATTTTTGTCACCATGTCAAATTAATTATTGTACTTTCTACCATATGAAACAAAAGAATATGTATATTTATATATATAGTTTTAAACATCACCCTTCCTTTGATGAAAGGATGTAATAGGATCAAAGCTTACAATTGAATTAATTTCGTTTGGAAGGGGATTGCTTTGTTAGGAATTCTGGGCTTCTATTAGAATGTCAGGGCCCTAGTAGTGTGATAGTTCCAGGAGCTCAAAACTGGTTTATTTCTTTCTCTCTCCATCTGCCTCCCCACTTCCCTCCTTAATTGCATCCAAATGTAGTAAGCTTGTATGTCCACCTAGGATAAGCATAACCAACAGATGACATTCCCCTTTGCATGGCCCTAAGAAGCCACACGGGGGCGTGCTCATGTTCCAGAAGCGGCATCTGACCAAGCGACCGTTGCACCCATCTTCCAACATTATAACCTAAGAGCTATCCCAGTCCATTAGGAAATCTGCTAAAGTGTTTGTTTGTTGTTGGTTGGTTGTAAGCAGTCACAGTGTGTGGAAAGTTATACAGAGACAAGGCAGTCACCCAGTTTTCTTAAAAAAGTATTCACCTTAGGCTTAAAAGAGTGTCTCCTGATGTTGAAACTGTTGCAAAGATTATGTTGGTACTGTTGGCGTGGAGAGGGGCTTTTAAAATGATAAATATGTCCGTTTTGAAATAGGTTATGGCTATTGCAAGTTAAGTATATTAAGGAAATCAAGTTTCTTGTTAGTGTGAGTGTGAAGAACTGCGTGAGGTTAAGACCACCCCTTTCCCAAAGCCCCCTCAGTTTTGCACACTCAACAACTGCCTGGGTTGATTAAAAGGCTTTTGTTTCAGTTAGATCAGGGCACCAGCCACTTAACTGAGTGTGGTCTTATGGAAAAAAAGACTTGTCCTGAGAGGGGGTCATTCTGGATGAGGGAGCCCGCTTCTCCGACATGCCTGGTGCGCCGGGCTGCTGGCTGCAACCAGGAGGTGGAGGTACCGCAGGACCATGAGTTGAGTGAAACCAGGTCCCAGGGCAACTGCGGAAATCTTAGGCTTTCTTTAGGGAACGATACTGATTCTCTGGGAAACTGTGACTCAGGAAATGTGCTTTAGAAGCAATTCAGTTTTGCTTTGGAGAAATCCTGGCCACCCTGCCCTTCCTAACTGCCTGTTCACCATTATGGGGCTTAGATGGAATATTTTCTCCTGAAGCTCATGGAAGCGTTTTTTAGATCTCTACCTTTCTCCTTCTCTTGCCTTTGTAAAAGGCTCTGGCATCACCGAAGGCCCAGCTCCTATTTCTGGCACTGGGGACAGGACTGAAGCCCAAAGGTGAGGTTTAGAAGAGAGTGCTGTGGAGCTCTGGGAGCCATTCTAGGGGAGGAGAGCCAGCCTTTCTTCCCCGAAGTTCATTGTGAAGCGCAAACACGGCCTTCTGAAGAGAGTGTCTGCCTTGCCCGCTAGACTTTATCAGTACGTCCCTGCAGGTCCCGGGAACTGCCGATCTAATGCTGTGCCCGACTCCCCGGAGAGTCGGTTGGTGAGAAGGCTGGGCCATCATAAGCCCCCCACAAGGCGCCAGTCAGAGGCAAGGGTGTCCCCCTGCGGGTGCCCTAGGCTCCCGCCTGTCTGACTGTGGGTCCAACTCAACTACTGTGAAGGGACGTTTCCTAGGGCCTAATCCTCTCCTTGGTTCTGGAGGGGTGAAACTCTCCCCCTTCCCAAATATTGTTGTGTTCCTCTTCAGATGGCTCTGGTGGGTTGAGTATCTTGGCGGCTAGAGTCTCCTTCTTAGTGTCCGTCTTCGAGTTAGTCTTAGCGTCTGAGCTGGCTTATTCCTCGGCATTCTGAGGGCTGATTGCTCCCGCCACAGTTCCCCAGTGGAACCCATCTGGACCTGAAATGGGCTTGGCGCCTGGCCTAGGGGTTCCAAGGGCTGCAGTTTTAAGATTTGGAGGATGGTGCTCTAGCTGGTGACTCTGGATTTTGAGTCGCTGAGGTTTGGGGTGGAGGGAAAATGCTGGAAGTAGGAGTCTATTGTGTCTGCGATGGAAAAATTCTCCTAGGCTGCCAGCCATTCTGCATATCTCATAGACCCCTTCTTTGAATCGCCCATAGCCTCTCCAGATCCCCCCATTTGCTCCTTGATTTTTTTTTTTCACATTGACTGAGAGCAGCACTATGCAGCCAGGAGGGGTGTCTGGGGAAGATGCTTTTACAATGTATCTCTGCCCTCAAGAGTGACACAATCCCCAGGCCACCCAAAGCCCTAATTTAGGAAAAATCCAGAAGCATTCAGGTTCACTAAGGGCCTTAGGCCTTAGGTTCACTAAGGTTACAGATCTTCCAGGGGACAGGAGACCTAGATGCAAGCTTTATCTTGATTACAAAAGCTAATTTTTTTTTTCCGAAAGAGACTCATGATTTTTCTCTAGAAAGAATTGTGCCCGAGAAAAGGCTATCTTGGTACAAATATGGGTATCCATCTCCTTTATGGGGCGATATTGATTTATTATTAATGGTAACTGCTCCAACTGATCTAAAGATGATCGAAAATGGCAACAATACAGCTACATTAAATACTCATAAGCAAAATAAAAGCTGGCCTTTAAAGTCACTAGCATTTCATTCCATTTTCTTCATCTCCGCTTTAGAGGCTGAAGCGAAATTTTCACCCTCCAGAAGCTGATTAGTCTTTTGTGCGATTTCTGTTTTGCTTGATTTTTATACCCCTCCCCCCAATTACTGGCAGCCACTCGCCTTAAAGAGCTCCTTCAAAGGCAAAATTTTGCAATAGAAAAATAAGGAATTTAGTGATAACAGATTCAAAACTCTATCTGATGCACACATATTTTTCCTGTCGGTTAAGAAGACCTATTAAAACCCAGACTCAAGCTGGGTAACTTTGTGCTGCACACCACCGGCAACTAAAACAGAAAGCCCCCCAGATTACCAAGGTCCCTCCTGTCTGGTATGTGTGGCTCTTCCGCAGACCTGACCTCTCTCTGAGAGGAGCCACTTGTTTTGGCCTGGATGTTTTCTTCATGTATAAATAAAGATATTAAAAGGGCATTTGATGGGCATAAAATTCCTGATTAGATTGACCGGTCTTGCTGCACACGCGTGGACCAGGGAAAATTGAACACGGGGCTCCGGCCACTAGGCTGGTGGTTCTGGAACGCCAGGCTGGCGCCCAGCCACCCAGCAAGAGTGCATGCAGCAGGCATTTTGTCCAGTCTTGAGCATATGCTTAGTGGTGGCTGAAACTCTGGCCACCACCTTGGGGGAAGGGGAATTAGAACAATTTTCTAGGTTCTCATCTGTGATTATTAATTGTGAATGGAACCAGAGCAAACTAGAGTCAAAAGTTTTGTTTTTGTTTTTGTTTTTTGACTGCCTTCCTACCCCTTCTCTGCCCAGACTTACCAACAGCCACCCCTGCTGAAAGGTAATGTTTAAACCTCCGCTATGCGGCGGTATCCTGTGGGTCGAGCAGTTAGAGGCGCCAGGCTTTTAACCTGACAATGATGTTGTATTTGAACAGCTGCATAAAGGTTTAAAAGGTCTGTCTCATTGCCACTGCGAAGCTTTTTTTTTTTTTTTAAAGGGGTTATTGTTTGGCCGAGGGTACTTCCAGGGGACAGGCAAAGTGGTCTCAAGGCCGAAAATAATGTTCAGTGTCTGTCTCTATCAGGCCAGGGGAGATTGCTTTTGGGGAGGGGTGCAGACGGAAGACAAAAGGTTTGTTGGCAAAGATTTTTGTGAAGAATTCAGGGAGCTGGCTACTAAGTCCTCCCCAAAGCAGAGGCACTTTATAATGAGCAGGGGCTCTTAGGACGTGTTCTGCTGAGGCGGAACACAATTTGCTCACAAGTTCAGTCTCTCTGGGTCTGAAATCCAAGGCCAGCAGCCCATGACAAGGTGGCCGGGAGAAAAAAGACCAGTGCCTTTCCAACAAAAGCTGGCTTGCAATCCAAATTTCCAGGGGTCCTCTTTTCCTTGTTGGATGCAGAGAAGGGTCTCGGGGCAGCCTGAGGACTGCTCCAGCTTCCTGGCCGGGCCCCTGGCCCAGGGCAAGCCTCTGGAAATCAAGGTTAAAGCTCCCCGCTGCTGCCGGAGGCCAGGGCTTCTGCAGGGCTGGGGCTCCCCTGCCAGCAAAGAACCAGGGAGGAAGTTGTTGGAGAAGTTTCTCATAAAACTGTAGTTTCCATGGTGGTGTTGGTGGTGGTTCTTTAATGAGCTTGACCACAACCCTAGACCAAACCTTCTTTGTAGAACTTTCCCTTACTAAAGGAAGTAGAAGGCTGGGAGTTTCCCCACCACCTCTTTCTCTCCCTCCCAAGCCAAACCTTGTCAAATAACTTTCGGAATTGCCCAAAACTATAAAACTCAACTTCTGACAAAAGTATAGCTTTTAATGTTTGACGGTTTGTGTTAAAACAAAAATTGACCTTCTTGGTTAGTAGCGGAGGGGAAAAATCAATAGTATAATTTTCAATAATTCATAAAGCAAATGCCATTATGCTAAATCTTAACTATTAATCTTATCCTTTACAAAGTCTCGATTGATTTGTTAATAAAATATCTCCCCGTGTGTGGCAACAGCGGGTATAACTCTTTAAAAACCTTCAGAAGCAAGAAAATTACCAAGTAGCCCAAGAATGTAGATGAGAATTTTATTGATCGCCCTGATTCTTCTTAATATGTATTAATAAATTCCACAACCTTTTGTACCTTGCACTTGTCAGAAACCAATGCTTTTACAAAATCCATAAAAGGAAAACATATTTTTCTCTGCAGAAGACCTAAATGACACCTTTGCCTCTATCCCTGTCTCCTGCCTCGGCCAGTCGGTCAGTGTTCGGAAACTTCTGGAGTTTGAGGGCGAGCGTTTGCTCCTTTCTTCAGAAATAAATTCTTTTCTGTCTCCCGGCTAGTCTTTCTCGTGGCCCTCTGCTATGGGGTGTGTGCGGAGTGAAACCTCGATTTAGCCCTCGCGCTGGGAGTCTGTTGGCCGCATTCTCGGACGCCACACGGCCGGAGGATTGTCTCCGAGCTGAAATCCCGCAGCGTCCCGGCCCTCTGAGCTCTCAAATGCTAGGGAACCCATTCGCGTGGCACCGGGTACCAGGAGCAGGCCGCTGGCGAGGACCGCGCGCCACTGTCGGGTTCTCGGCGCTCGCCAGCGGCCGGCTGTGTGGCCTCTCGGCCTGGCGCCCCTTCCTCGCAGCCCCGATACCTCGGCCACTCGTAGTTGGTGGGGTTGTTGTTGTTTTTTTCCCCTTCCCCTGTGGATTTTTCCCTCCTTCCTCGGGGTCCCTTAGGTCGGATGTCTCCGAGCCCGGGGAATCCGACTCACCTTCCCAGGCTGCTCGGGACAACCTTAGCCAGCCTGGGCCCCCAAACCCCGCCCGGGCCCCGCTCATTTCGGGCGCACGCTGCGGGCTGTGTGCGGGGAGTGCTTCTGTGTGCCGGCGTCGTCGTGGGCTGCGGGCATGACCGCACGGGACGTTCCCCCCTTCTCGGACGCCCCCTGGCCGAACCGGCCTCCAACCGGTGGCGCCGGGAGGCCAGGGCGGCGGCCGCGCCAGCCCGGGGAGACGGGGCGGGCGGCGGAGCGCGGGGCCGCGCGTCCCAGCGCACTATCGCGGCCGCTTAGTAGATGTCGCTGTTGTCCGCGCTTACGCCGCCGGCCGGCCGGGCTCTGCAGCACGTGACCTACGGGGAGGCTGCGGCTCAAGGCCATTTTCAAATCTCATTGGCTTGGCTGTCATGTGGTCGGCAGAGGCATCCACAATTACACGGGGAATGTTTTCCTAGAGATGTCAGCCTACAAAGGACACAATCTCTCTTCTTCAAATTCCTCCCCAAAATGTCCTTTCCCAACAGCTCTCCTGCTGCTAATACTTTTTTAGTAGATTCCTTGATCAGTGCCTGCAGGAGTGACAGTTTTTATTCGAGCAGCGCCAGCATGTACATGCCACCACCTAGCGCAGACATGGGGACCTATGGAATGCAAACCTGTGGACTGCTCCCGTCTCTGGCCAAAAGAGAAGTGAACCACCAAAATATGGGTATGAATGTGCATCCTTATATACCTCAAGTAGACAGTTGGACAGACCCGAACAGATCTTGTCGAATAGAACAACCTGTTACACAGCAAGTGCCCACTTGCTCCTTCACCACCAACATTAAGGAAGAATCCAATTGCTGCATGTATTCCGATAAGCGCAACAAACTCATATCGGCCGAGGTCCCTTCGTACCAGAGGCTGGTCCCCGAGTCCTGTCCCGTTGAGAACCCCGAGGTTCCAGTCCCTGGATATTTTAGACTGAGTCAGACCTACGCCACCGGGAAAACCCAAGAGTACAATAACAGCCCCGAAGGCAGCTCCACAGTCATGCTCCAGCTCAACCCTCGCGGCGCGGCCAAGCCGCAGCTCTCGGCTGCCCAGCTGCAGATGGAGAAGAAGATGAACGAGCCGGCGGGCTGCCAGGAGCCCGCCAAAGTCTCCCAGGTGGAGAGCCCCGAGGCCAAGGGCGGCCTTCCGGAAGAGAGGAGCTGCCTGGCCGAGGTCTCCGTGTCGAGCCCAGAAGTACAGGAGAAGGAAAGCAAAGGTCGGTATGAGCAGAGTTGCCACCCCAGCAGCGGGGCGTGCAGCCCGGGAACCCAGCCGAGAGGGAGCGCCTAGGTGCCCGAGGTGGGGCCCGCCTGGCAGGTGCTGTTCCTCCCGGCTTTTCCAGGGGGGTAATCTCGGTGGTGAGACGGACCCTCCGCTTCTCCCCCGCGGCCCTGACCCTCCTGGCTAGTCCTGGCCCCACGCTGATGGCGGCCAGGCAGAGCAAGGGCTCTCCGGCTTTATTTTTTCCTGAGCTAGACCCGAAATGCAACAAAAGAGTGCGAAAGAGACCTGCGGCTTGTAAACACGGCCCCAGAAACCCCTCTCTCCCGCTCATATTTGTCTTCCCAGCTTTGCCTTTTATCCAAAGATGATTTTTCCGGAGGTCCAAGACACTATTGGCGTTCAAGTGTATGTACCCCGCATCCTGCGAGCTTGTGGGTAGCGAGAAAAAGGCATGAGATATGAGATGGCTGGGTCTGTTGGTGGGAGCTGGTGGTCTGGGAAAGGGGCTTCCTGATGCTGTGGGGCTTAGGTAACCTTGGCTTTGTCTGGGAAACGTGGGGACAGGCTTTGCAATCTGTTTGCAAAGGGGCAGAAGGGAAAGAAAAGGAATCTGCTTGGTTCACAAGGCCGGGTCATCCTCCTCCCGGTAAACTAGGGCAAATTGCTGAAGGCTCTGGCTTTCTCAGAAGAAACCTTGCCCTCAACTTCTCCTCCAGGGCCCAGAGGTGAGCCACCTAGCAGCTACATTCCAAGGGAAAGCTTTTGTGCGGACTTGAGTGCAAGGAAACCCAGGGCATCCTGGGTTTGCCAGAATACAATAAGCAGGCAGGGCAGATAAAGTGTATTTGGTTCCCAGGTCATCTTTGGAAAGATAATAGGCACCAAGAAACCTGCTGGTGGCACTCCCTGCCCGCCCAGATGTGAGGAAGAAGTGGCAGATTTGGGAACCCAGGAAAAATTGGGGATGGCCAGTTGAGGGTCCAGGCTGTCAGGCTGTGCCTGCTATGAGCTGACCCCTTAGATTGTTGCTGAGAAGACCTTAAAAGTTTACTGCTGTACTGTTTTGTACAGGTCAAAAAGTTATGTGTGTATATTATGTATGTGTGAAAGAGAGAAAGAGATTTGAGATAGAAAAGGAGAATATCCACCCATCTTGTCATTTGGGGCATTTAAACTAATCTGGCACCAGTTACAAACCTCTTCCAGGTTTCAGCTCTTGTGAGTAATGTTTAATACCAGCATTTATAAAACAGTCTGGCTGCCAGTGGGGTCATGGCCAAGTGTACATTTGAACAGTCTGAGAGAAAAAAAAAGTCTTGATTTCTTTTTCTTCTTCTCCCTTTAATTTGTTAGAGGAAATCAAGTCTGATACTCCAACTAGCAACTGGCTCACTGCAAAGAGTGGCAGAAAGAAGAGGTGCCCTTATACTAAGCACCAAACGCTGGAATTAGAAAAAGAGTTCTTATTCAATATGTACCTCACCCGCGAGCGCCGCCTAGAGATCAGTAAGAGCGTTAACCTCACCGACAGGCAGGTCAAGATTTGGTTTCAAAACCGCAGGATGAAACTTAAGAAGATGAGCCGAGAGAACCGGATCCGTGAACTGACCGCCAACCTCACCTTCTCTTAGGTCCAAGGCCCAGCAGAGGCCAGGACCTAGGAAAGGGCACCGCATTCCAGGGCCGAGTGATGGAGGACTGGGAAGGCGGCAACAAAACCTTCATTGCTCTTTGTTTTTGTTTTGTTTTGTTTTGTTTTCCTGCTAGAATGTGACTTTGGGGTCATTCTGTTTGTGCTGCAAGTGATCTGTAATCCCTATGAGTATATATATATATATATTAAAAATCTAGCACGTGTAATTTATTATTTGTTCCATCGTAATGCAGGGTAACTATTACTGCGCATTTTCGCATTTGGGTCTTAACTTATTGGAACTGTAGAGCATTCCCTCAATCCATTCTTCCATCCAGCAATGTGACTTTTCATGTTTCTTTTTCCTAACACAAAAGATCTGTGCGTGTG
The DNA here is from genome assembly GCA_004027635.1 of Crocidura indochinensis. Lineage (NCBI taxonomy): Eukaryota > Metazoa > Chordata > Mammalia > Eulipotyphla > Soricidae > Crocidura > Crocidura indochinensis. The sequence goes on along the minus strand of PVKC010007920.1, from coordinate 17,828 downwards.
TGTGGTTAGTCCATGAGTTCATGGCGCTTTGAGTACATCCAGTACTTAAAAGTACTAAAATGACATATATATATTTAAAAGTTTCTAAGAAAATCCACAAGCTTTGGGGGGGAGGGGGACGAAAACAAAGCACATTACAATGTATCTTTTTGCAAATGAATTTAGCAATTGTCCTTGGTGAGATGGAATCTTGACACTTATGCCTTGTAGCCTTTGCCTCGTGGTTCATCTGTGGTTTGGTAGAATTGCAACAGCAACCTGTCCTTTCTCTGCATGTACTGGTCGCATGTATAATGCAATAAACTCTGGAAATGAGTTCGCTCCCTCTGCTTTCTGAAATGGAAAAACGAAATTAATCTGGAATGCAAGTATTTGGTGAAATTATCTTCTTTTTAATTGCTTGTTTGGGGCGGTTGGTTGCGGGAGGGTGTTTGAATGCCTGGGAAGGAAGATGGGAGAGAGGAGCTGGGTGAGGCCTACAGTGCTGAAATTGACTGGGGCCAGTGAGTAGCCAGCCTGAGTGTGCCACTTTCACAGTTGGGAAAAGGTGTGTGTGTGGGGGGGGGTCCTGTCCTTTTCCCCCCAGTACAGTAAACTTGCAATGGGTGTTTGCTTCCCTCTAGCCAGAGTGGTAAGTAAAGTGGTGTCCAGCTGCTTTTCCCTCAAAACTCACCCCATCCTGTATGTGATGTTCCTCTCCTTAGTCTTAGATGTTATTTTTAATGCTTTCAGTGGGGTCATGATGATTTCTAGCGGTGGTGCTGTCGACAGGGGCTGGGTGGAAATCAACCTCGCCCACCTGGAAGCTGCGGGGCCTCCAGTGCAGGAGCCAGGACAAGCAACAGCTTAACACTGCACCGCCTCCAATTCTGCTCCCCTTTCCCTCGCATCCACCCCACCCCAAGCGCAAGACAGCCAGGCTCCAGCGAACCCCAAGATGGGTGAGTGTTCCCATTCCTCTTAGTCCTGTGTTCCTTGGGGCAGGACTAATTGCGTTCACTCATTACCTTTCAGAGGCTAACATGAAATTTTGTTGCAGGGAGAAAAGATTCCTCCACCTCTCTAGTTAATCTTTCCTCTGATTACAAAGTGTTGGCCAGACACATAATCTAGGAGACGAGATTATACACCGACGACTAAAAAAGAAAATATGCAAATAAACATGACTTCCCCAGGTCCAGTGGTGCAACCATCTCCCTACCCAGGACTCAGAAAATTCCAGTCAGCATCCACTGGCTTAGATAGTCCATGATTTTCTACACCGGGAGTGGAGGGAGAGAGGAGAGTCAAGCCTGGAGGAACTAACAGAATTCGTTTCTCCTGAAGGTGTGGTGGCTTCAAAGGTTCTTCCATGGCTTGAAAAGGTCTCACAAAATAGCCCCCTTTCATTTGTTTTCCTCCCTCCCTACTGAAAACAACCCGCTGGAGGACCCTATGGCTAAAAATCTTGGGGGACACACAAGACTTAAAGATTTAAACCTACGTTTAAAACCAAGAACAACCCCGGACTCCAGGATAGAACTCTTGAAGGGAGTCGCTTTCTGGGACCCCCCAGATTGTCAGTTCTGTAACACTATTGCTTGGGCCAGGGCAGGAGGGCAGTTTTCAGCTCACCCTTTCCCCATCGTGTGGTCATTACAGCGGGGCCAAGTCTCAAGGAAAACCCGAGCAACGGGGAAAGATATCTTCCCTGGAACAAAATCAGAAAGAGCTGGGCAAAGGCCATCAATCAGGCCATAAGCAGCCATCTCCCCCATTTGTTTTGCGGCTCTTGAGTTGGGCCCCGCAATCCTTTCAGGCTGTGCGGGGGCAACTTCTCGAGCGGGGTTTAACTAGATCCTCCACCGTTGCCCGCGGCTGCCTTTGTCTCGGCTCCCAGCCGGGCTTCCGAGGCTTTGTACCATGGATTTGGGAGTGACAATGGGCATTTCTTTCAGATTCAAGGCTGCCTGGCCTTACTCCTGAAAGAAAAAAAAAATCGGAAAGAAAGGGCCCAAGAATCCCATCATTTCCTAGGAGGTCTCCGGAGTCCACTTGCAGGACTCTTAGTTGGCGCCACGGGGCCCTGGGAGCTGCGGCCTGATCGGGAGGCTGATGGCCGCGGGTCTGCCCTAGCGTGGGGCCTCTGCCCTCTTGCGTGTTCACTGACAGGGCCTCGCCAGCAGAGGGGTGGGGGGAAGGCGAGGCTCCCAGGCAGCTCCTGGCGGTGCCAACTCGCCCTCCCGCTGGGCCCTCCCTAAGGTGGTCACAAGTCCCCACCCCGGGCCTCCGCGGCGCCCAGAGCGCGGGACCGGCCCCCGCCGCACACCCTGCGGGCCACCCCGCGGGCCGGGCGGGCCAGGCAGCGCACGCTCAGCCTCACGTCGGGGCTGTGTGGCTGCGCAGGCGGGTGTGGAGTGTGGCAGGGGGAGGCGGGGGCCCTCCGAGCTGCTCCATCCGTCCGTTTTATTAGGGACACATTAATCTATAATCAAATACACCTCATAAAATTTTTATTGAAAGGCATAATATCATTACAGAGGTCTTCCACCTGTTTTAAACAACACGACAAGCTGTGCGAGCGCGTGTGTGTGGGGACGCGAGGGCGGGGTGGGGTGGGTTCGGGTCGGGAGCGGGGCTGCGGGAGAAGAGCTCCCCTCGGGCGCCAGGGGGCCGCCGCCTCAGGCCGCTCGGCCTCGGGCCCAGGCCGGCCCGGCGCGCGCCCCGCCGGCTGCTGCGGACTCCGGCGACCCGGGCCGGCTCGAGGCCCCGAACCCAGGGCCTAGAACCCGGGGCGGAGGGGCGATCGGCCCGGGGGGCCCGACCGAAAGAGGGGCTGCCGGTGTCGGCGAACAAATAGTCCCCGGCGCCTCTGGAGGCCGCACCACACCGCATCGGGGCGCGTGGTCCCCACTGCGGCCGCCGCCGCCGCCGCCACCGCCTCTGGGTCGGCCGAGCCGGGCGCACGGGCCGGACCCCGGGGCTCTAATTGCCGCGCTTCTGTGGATGATGATTTTTTTGAAATCTCAGCAGCCCCCAGTTTAGCGGACTGATTTACTCCGGGTATTGGTAAATATGATCACGTGGGCCGCGCGACCAATGGTGGAGGCGGCAGCCTGCGAACTAGTCGGCGGCTCGGGCGGCGCGGCGGCGGGCAGTGTAACCTTGGGTGGGTGCGCGCGCGCGGGGCCTCAACATGTCCTCCAGTGGCACCCTCAGCAACTACTACGTGGACTCGCTCATAGGCCATGAGGGCGACGAGGTGTTCGCGGCGCGCTTCGGCCCGCCGGGGCCCGGCGCCCAGGGCAGGCCCGCAGGTGTGGCCGACAGCCCGGCCGCCGCGGCCGCCGAGTTCACCTCGTGTAGTTTTGCCCCCAAATCGGCCGTGTTCTCCGCCTCGTGGTCCGCCGTGCCCGCCCAGCCCCCGGCGGCGGCCGTGAGCGGCCTCTACCACCCGTACGTGCCCCCGCCGCCCCTGAACGCCGCCGCCTCCGAGCCGGGCCGCTACATGCGCTCCTGGATGGAGCCTCTGCCCGGCTTCCCGGGCGGCGGCGGCGGCGGCGGTGGCAGCGGCGGGGGCCCGGGCCCCGGTCCCAGCCCCGGCCCCGGCCCCGGCGGCGCCCCGAACGGGCGCCCCTACGGGATTAAGCCGGAGACCGGAGCGGCCCCGACCCCCGCCGCCGCCGCCGCCGCCGCCACCTCCACCTCCTCCACTTCCTCGTCTTCCTCCTCCAAACGGACTGAATGTGCCGCGGCCCGCGACTCCCAGGGGAGCGGCGGCCCCGAGTTCGCGTGCAACTCGTTCCTCCTGGACAAGGCAGCAGCGCCCGCTGGGGGCGCCGGGCCCGGGTCCGGCGGCGGCTCGTCGGAGCCCTCGGCGGGCAGCGACCACCCGAGCCCGGGCTGCCCGCTCAAGGAGGAGGAGAAGCAGCCGCCGCAGCCTCCAGCGCCGCCGCAGCAACTTGACCCAAGTAAGTGCAAAAGAAATTGCCCCCTGATTTATTGCTGGAACCTGGAAGGCTCGAATGTGCAAAACTGATAGTTTTACTAACCTATAAAAACGTCTAGACGCCTACCCTAGCCGGGGCGAGCAACGCGCACCCATAAAAAAAGCTTCCCATAACCACCTACCCCGGGCGGGCGCGCGGGGCGTCGCTGAACTGTGCGGGCAAGGAGGCTTTTGATGACAATTCCCCCCAAGTTGTGAAAAAGCGGCCATCCCCGGTGAAATGAATTTAACGACCTCTCTCCCCCACCCTGTCGTCTCCCCCTTGCCTCCTCTCCGCCCCTCGCTCCCCTTCCCCAAACCCCCCTCTTCCTAGACAACCCCGCAGCGAACTGGATCCACGCTCGTTCCACGCGGAAAAAGCGCTGTCCTTACACCAAATACCAGACGCTGGAGCTGGAGAAGGAGTTCCTCTTCAACATGTACCTCACCCGGGATCGGCGCTACGAGGTGGCCCGGATTCTGAACCTCACCGAGAGACAGGTCAAAATCTGGTTCCAGAACCGCAGGATGAAAATGAAGAAGATGAGCAAGGAGAAATGCCCCAAAGGAGACTGAAGGGCGGCGGGCATGGTGCGGCTCGGGCGCTTGGCCCTCCCCCAGCAGTGGGGTTTCTTTGTGGGTGCTTGTATTTCCAGAAATTCGCCACATTTTGGACATCCCTCCCCCCTTTCTAGGTAGAAGTGACTGTGTGGTTGGTCCCCGTGAGGTTCCTGGGGGACTTTGTGTTTGCTCGCTAATGTATTGGAGTGGCTTTGGGGTCTTGCCCTGTCCTGCTCCTCCGCTCCCTTCCTCGCCCGGTTTGGATCCCAAGGAAATGCCCAGTATTGTGCGTGCACGCTGGTTTGAGGACCCGCTTCTGTGTAAATGTTCCCTCCACTGTGTCTGGAAAGTGCTGTCGTGTAACCCCCAAACCCCAAAGCTGCTCAAGCCGGGGTCCAGAGCGCCCCAATTCGAAAAATGGAAGGCACAGCGAAGTCAACGCAGCCCACCACCCCCAATGTGGCCGGGTCGCCCACCGGTTACCAAGCCCCCTTTGCTCAGGGAACCCGCGGGGCAAGCCTGGCCAGGATGCGGCCTAGTGAGGCGGCAGGCCGCTGGGGCGCGATCTCGGTGCAGTAGCAGCGTCCCGTGCACCCTGGCGGGTTCGAACTGTGCGGGTGCAACCCAAGGACCAGTTGTAAATGTTACCGCTTCTCCCAATAAATGCTGACCTGAACGAATGGAGCCCCGCTCTGCCCCACCTTTCTCAGCTTTCTGAGTCTCAGCTTTCTTAGTCTCGCTGTCGGCTTTACCCTTACCCTTCGGGCCTCCCCCACCCATTCCCTGGGAGGAAGACCCTGCTTCGAATTCCGAATTCGAGGCTTCAACAACCTAGAAGGGTCTCCGACGTGTGTCCTTTGTGGGGTTGCTCCCACCCTGCCCAGAGACAGCACAGTGGTGATGGGGCCCCCTCCTTTGACTGTCCACCTTTCTTGGTCTCAGCACAGCTCAGTGGAATTTGGGCCCCCAAGCACCCAGAGTTAGGCGCCTAGCAGTGCCCAGGAGTTGTGGGGGGATCCTAAGAACTCGGTATTCTCGCGCTAGGGCCTGATACCAGGTGCCACATTATTCCACTCCCTGCGTTCTTGGAATCTCAGCTCTCGACCCCCATCTCCAAACAAGGGGAACTCCGTCTCTGCCCTCCAGAGCAATTCCAACAGCTTCGGCTCCAGCTCTGGCTCCTGGAGGGTTGAACCGGTTAGACTGTGGGCATCCGCCCCTCCCCGCAGGAGCCCCAAAGTGACCTTAACAGATCAAAATGGTCAAGGCCCTCCTTCCAGCTACCCCCAACCCAGCGCCCCTCCCCCGCCAGCCTCAGTGTGTGCTTAGCTCCCAGCTAGGACCTTTGGGAGCGACATTCCGAGGCAGAAATGAAGGTCATTGTAAGCGAGGGTTCGGCCCGGCTAGGTCTTTGCAGGTCCTGGAGGTGGAGGCTCAAGTCAGTTTAGGTAGGGGCAGAAGGCGGGGGCGGGAGGTTGCTGGCGGAATTTCGGGGGGATCTTGATGAAAGGAAGGATTTGAAGAGAGATCGAATGGGGGCTGGGAAGGAAAGCCAAGGCCCAGATCCGGCAGAAGGTGCTGCGTGCCCACCCCCGCCGCCCCTGCTCCCCAACCCGATACCTAGAGCTCTTTGAAAACAGGAAGAGCCAAGGTGTCATAAAGCCATCGAGCTGGCGAGACGTCTGGAGGTAATGAGTTTACGACGGCTCCGGCGCTTCGCTTTGAAACCATCTCATTTTGATGTTTGTGTTTGCGGGAGGAAGGAAAAAATGCAGACAAAACTCGGTCTTAAATTTTGGTCAATAAAATATAAACAAAACTGCATAGACCTAGAAGTCTGCATCTTCAGGTTCCCCCGGAGAGATGAGAGCACCTAGAAAATTATATAAAGGTGAAGACGAGAGAAGACTCTGTGTATCTGCTATATTAAACAAATGTGGTTGTGCATTAAAACGGCCCGAGGTAGGGTGTCTATACAATTTTGACTACAGCTGATTCTTAAAATAAAAAATAATCAGCCTCTTGCTGGAGACCAGCAGAATTAAGTGATGGTGGGTCACTTATTTAGGTGAGAGTCACCCACTGATGTGGTGGACGGGAAAAGATGAAGCTGGTGACTGATCATTCCAAAGTTAGGAGGAGAAATATTTTTGGAAGGTATAGCTACTTGCTTATTAATAAGTATTCGTTGCAGTCGAACTTGAGGGAAATATTTTTGAAAACAAGAAAAAAAAGCACCTAAAAAGATGAAAGTATTTGCTTTTTAAGAAATGGGAGTGGGACGTTGTGTCAATTCATTCCACTCTGTGACTTTTAAAATACATTTAAAATATTTGTTGTGCAGAGAAGTTTCAATAAACACAGCCAACAGACTTCCAGACAAGCTCTTAGAGATCCAGCAAAAAGCCTTTAATTTGTTTTCATCCGCAATCACCACCTACCATTGCCAAAAGAGAAACGTCTTAAAAGGAAAAAAAATGACTAAACTACATTCTGTAATTTCTTAGTTTTCAAAGTTCCTGATCTCTCTGGGGGATGGCCTGTTGTAATAAATAGTTAGGAAGTTGTGTTTTTTTTTAAAATGCTAACTTTAGCCCGTTTTATAATGTAGTGATTACAAAATAGTGACCTAATGTGTCTGGTAAAAGAATATCTGGAAGCTTTTGAAAAGGATGCTACTGGAAGCTTTTGGGAACACAAATATCTTTGACATTCAGGAGCCCCTGTTTTGTGCACTTGACTTGTTAACAATCAAAGGGATGAAGCATTATTAGTGTCAGCGATCCAAGCCCCAGTGAAACAAGAGAACACGACTGGATTGGTTTAAGTCTAATAAAAGGGAAGTTAAACGAGGTCCGGACGAGGTTGCATTTGGCCACTAGAGAGCGCCGTTGCTCCATTTTGTAATCTCGTAAAGTTGGAGTTGTGGCGGAGGACAGTTTTGATAAAAAATATCTACATCCTCCCCCACCCCCAATTCTAGAGTAAAGTAAATTTAACCAAAAAAGAAGTCATTGCACCGTTAAATTTTCTAGTCGTGAATCTTAATATATAATTTTGGGGAGCTAAATCAGGAAATTTAATTTCGGAAAATTTGGATTGTGCAGACATCTGAAACTATAAAATGAGAACATGTAAGTGAACATGATCTATCAAAACAGAAATGTGTAAAAGTATAGATAACTATTTACTAATTTAATTGCTCTCTTTTTCTACTCAGGTTATAAACAGAATACTGGGGTAAGGGAATTGTCATAGATTGTCAGGAGGATTCATAATCTTTTCTAAATAAGGCCAGAACGTGCAGTCATGGATTTTGTAGTGTTTGTACTTCTTTCTTGCCCTCCCAGGAATCCCACAGTTCTAGAAGGCATCTTGTATTAAGATCTGGGTTCGATCTATTCTCTCATTCCATTCCAGACCCACACATTTATGGAGGGTTTAAACAGCATGTGAACATATGACAAACAAAAAGTCACACAAACACAAAGTTAGTACCAAGGCTTTATTTATAAGGTTACTCTTCGATTGGTGATGTTTGTGAGAAGAGACCTACATACAAATCTTTACCTGTCAGAATCTTCTGATTTCAAGTTAAGTTTTATCTGGCAACCGGCTGGGAACAATAGCAACAAATTCTGTCCTCACCCATCCCACAAGAATCTACAGTCCTTACTAATTAAAAAATTAAATAAAGCGTGTGTTTCTCATCTGCAGATTCATTGGCAGTATGCTGGGTTTCACCACTTCTATTATTCCCTGTGAAAAGGATGGCAAGTCAGACATTATCTGGTCATGCCTTCTCCTTTAAACCTTTTTTTTTTTTTTTGTCTGATTGCAAAATAAGAGATTACACTTTCACTAGGCCAACCCGGAGAAAGGAGGGTAGTTGAACCCATTCAAGATTGGCACTCTAGGAACCACCCTGGGGTTTGGGTTGTTTGCATTTGGCATAAAAAGCTGATGGCTCAGTGCTTTGTAGCTGTGCCTGAGGTTCTCCGGAGGTTTCAATATTTTTGTCAGGTTGGTTTCTGCAGTCTATGGGCCTGGTGTACTCACAATGGATAATTCCTCAAGAAAGATGACTAGCTTACCCCAAACAGTTCATGAGGAAGGCCTGAGCAGACATTGGGGAAATGCACTCAGTAGGGACCTATTAAATTAACTGAACATTAAAACGAGGAAAGGATGTTTAGTATGTGGAAAAAAAGATACAAGTGGTGAAACACCAGGTGACTTTAGAGAAATGAATACTATTTTCCCCTGATTTACACTTGCCCCTGTTCTCCTCCACTCCATTCACAAGCTAGGGTGGGCTTCTCCTTTCTTTTTTTTGGAAAAGTAAGTCAATTGAACCTGCATCCAGCTGGGCAGTCACTCTACCAGGCACTAGTAGAGATACTAATAACCTTTAAGGAAAGATGCGGTTGCAGCCGGGGTGAGTTAATGCCAGTCTGAGGAATCCAGCCCCGGTTTGCTCTGCTCTCTGCCGGGCTTCTGACCGTGTCCTGGGTCCCGCACGAGGAAATGCCCAGAGTCCTTCTGGCCCTGGAACATTGGTTGGTTTTTCTATTTACTCCTTTAGCCTGGCTACGGTTTCCCCCCACCCTCCACATTCTTGGACCTCCTTTCCCCCACCACCCGGATGGAGCCTGGTGCTGACGTCTATCAAGGGTGAAATGGTGGAAACTATATTCATGGCCATGATTTCCATTAAATATCAATTAACCTGCGAGCCTCAGACAGTCGTGCAATGCATCAAGGGTAGAATAAAAGTCTATTTCCACTAGGCCCGCTAGGCTGGCAAAAGGGTGGGGGCTTAGCGTTGGGACCAGGAATCATACATAGTACTAGGGCGCTTGCCATGAGAGGCTGACAGGGGGTTCGATTCCCGGCACTCTATATGGTTCTCTGCGCCCATTGAGAATGAAGAGTGCAGGGCCAGTTGTAAAACGGGTGTGGAGAGAGAGAGAGAGAGAGAGAGAGAGAGAGAGAGAGAGAGAGAGAGAGAGAGAGAGAGAGAGAGAGACAGAGACAGAGAGACAGAGACAGAGAGACAGAGAGAGACAGAGAGAGACAGAGAGAAGCTCAGATACTAGGTTTCTAGGTGAGAGAGATAGAGATAGAGAGAGAAGAGAACGAGAGAGAGGAGCCTCAGATGCTAGGTTTCTAGGTGAGAAAAAGAAGGTTCAGATGCTAGGTTTCTAGGTGGGAGAGAGAGGGTCAGATGCTAGGTTTCTAGGTGTGTGTGTGTGTGTGTGTGAGAGAGAGAGAGAGAGAGAGAGAGACAGACAGACAGACAGACAGACAGACAGACAGACAGACAGACAGACAGAGAGAGACAGAGAGAGAGGAGAGAGAGAGAGGAGGCTCAGAGGCTAGGTTTCTAGGTAGGAGAGACAGAGAGAGAGAGAGAGACAGAGAGAGACTCGGATGCTAGGTTTCTAGGCTTCAGCCCTCTTCCCCCAGTCCCTTCATTTAATCTATCCCATTCACGTCCATAGAGAAGTCAGCTCTTGTCCCGTCCAAGGGCTGAGCCAAGGGTCCCTAAAGTGCAGAAGCACAAAAATGAAAGCCACGGCCAACCTCAGTGGCACCAGGCCCGAGAGGGGAGGCGAGGAGCAAGCCTGAGACACTCCGCCACTTCCCGGGAGTGGCCGCTGCGCCTCCCCCCCGCCTCCCCAAGTGTAAAGTTCTGCTACGTCCCCCGCCCCGCCAGCCGCGACCCTCCGGGCCCCTCAGCCCCGAGCGCCTGAGCCCCGGGCAGAGCGGCTCCCGGGGCTCCCCTTTAAGGCCGGCGGAGGCATCTCGCGAAGGGCGTGAGGCGTCCCGCCGGGAGCCAAAAAAAAAAAAAAAAATCCCTCCGCGCGCGGCTCGGCTGTCGCTGCCATCTCGCGGCCTCCCCGCGCTGTGGCGTTGGTGCGAAAAAAATGCCTCGCCGGGGCGCACCGCCGGGGCGGCAGCCGCGGCGGCGGCGAGAGCGGTGGGAGGGGAGGGCGGGAGAGGAGGGGGCCCCGGGAGGGGGGGGCGAGGTGAGAGGCGGCGGCGGGCCGTGGGTGTGCTTCGCGTTCTTTTCTAGGAAAACTTGTCCTCTTTTTTTTTTTTCTTTTGCCGCCCTGCGGCGCGGGGGGAACTCGGACGGCGAAGCCGCGACGCGCGGTGTCCCGTCCCCGTGGGCCGGGCGCACTCTTTTCTCTCTGCGCGAGAGGAAACTGTGGGCTTAGTGGAGCCGGCGGCGGGGCCGGGTCACCCGGGGCGGCGGCGGCGGGGCGCGGCGAGGCGATCGCGGCGGAGCCGGCCGGCGCGCGCCGGTAGAAGCCGGCAGCGCCGGGCTGCGGAGGAGCGCGCGGGGGCGGGCGGGCGGGGGCTGGGCGCGGCTGAGACCGGAGCGAGGCGGGACGCGCGGGCATGAGCGCTCAGTAGCCGGGCGCCCGCGGGCTGGGCCGCTGCAGCCTGTGGCCTCCGAGCCGCCGCCCCACAGGCCCGCGCGGCGCTGCCCGGCCGGGAGCGAGCGAGCGAGCGAGTGCGTGCGTCCTCGGAGGAGTGCTGCCGGCCTCCGCGCGGCGCGCTTCCCCGCCGGCTCCTCGCCTCGCCTCGCCTCGCCTCGCCTCGCCCCCATGAGCTCGTACTTCGTGAACCCGCTGTACTCCAAGTACAAGGCGGCGGCGGCGGCGGCGGCGGCCGGGGCGGCGGGCGAGGCCATCAATCCCTCTTACTACGACTGTCACTTCGCGCCCGAGGTCGGCGGCCGCCACCACGCCGCCGCCGCCGCCGCCGCCGCCCTGCAGCTCTATGGCAACAGCGCCGCCGGCTTCCCGCACCCGCACACGCACGCGCACGCGCATCCCTCGCCGCCGCCGCCGCCCGCAGGCCCGGGCTGCGGGGCCGGGAGCGGTCGCGGCGCCCCGGGGCAGGACTACTTCCACCACCCCGGCGGTGGCGGCGGCGGCGGCGGGGCCAGCCCGGTCGCTGCCTACCAGGCCGCACCCCCGCCTCTGCCGCCGCCCCCCTGCGGCCCGGTGGCCTGCCCCGCCGAGCCCGCCAAGTTTTACGGATACGACCCCTTTCAGAGGCAGCCCGTCTTTACGACCCAGCCGGAGGCCGAGCCGGGCCGCTACCCCGACTGTAAATCGTCCCGCGGTCCCGTTGGCGACGACCCAGACCGCTTAAATCACAGCGCGTCTCCGTCTCACATGTTCCCCTGGATGAGACCGCAAGGTGGGGACGCCGTTCTCGACGGGGTTTTGTTTGATTATTATTATTTATTATGGGGTTGGAAGCGGGGAGACTTCCCAAGTGGGGTGGGGTGGGTGGGTGGGTGGGGAGCGAAGAGATCTGCTTTCATCTCACGTTCTTCTTGGCTTTGGAACTCATTCGCCTTTTCTCGCCCGGCTCCCTCCTCGCCTTCTCAAGGGGTGCTTAGAAGTGACTGTAAGCAGGTGATGCAGGCTGACACCCCCAAACACACACACACACACACACACACACACACACCTCGCCCTCTCCCCTCGAATAGCAATTTCAGCATGGCACGCGCAGCTGATGGGGATGGCGTCCCTGGGAAGCCGCCTTTGCTCAAACCTTCGCCTGCCTCCAAATGTCATATAGATTCCCAGCCCCAGACCTGCAGAAGGTCCTTTGACATCTTTAAAACGTTTCTTTCCCTCATTTTATCTTCCTTTCTCTCCCCGCCCCACTTTCCACCCCTGCCCCCCAAAATTGTTGTTTTGTTTTTCTTTTTTCTTTCTGTCTTCATTAGCAGCGCCTGGGAGACGGAGAGGAAGGCAGACCTACAGTCGATTTCAAACCCTGGAACTGGAAAAAGAATTCCTCTTTAACCCCTATCTGACCAGAAAGCGAAGAATCGAGGTTTCTCACGCACTAGCCCTCACTGAGAGACAGGTGAAAATCTGGTTCCAGAACCGGAGAATGAAGTGGAAAAAGGAGAACAACAAAGACAAATTCCCCGTTTCCCGACAGGAGGCCAAAGACGGGGAGACCAAAAAGGAAGCCCAGGAACTGGAGGAAGAAGGAGCCGAAGGCCCGACAACATAATTGAACTTCTTCCTTTAAATATCTATGGCTGACTGTTGAGACTCATGGCCAGCACTGGCTGGTCGGCACCACCTGTGCTCTTTGTTGGAAAGGACTTTATCTGTATTTCAAGCTACCTTCCTGTCACTGCTCTTGAGGTTTCTTCACTTTGAAAGGAATATTTTTTAAAAACAGATTTTAATATTACATAGAAGCAGCCCTTGAGCTTGCTATATGAGAGTAACTTGATATTGACCTTGTAGCTGTATTTTTATAATGATCAGTTTAACTGAGTTGGTGATTTGCCTCAACAACATAAACTTCCTAATGATTAGCACTAAATAATTGATATAAAGTGTTTTATTAATCAGACAAGTGCACTTGAACATTTTAAATCTTTTCTTTATGGTGAGTAAATTAAAAGAAGTCTATTAATTTTTTTAAAAATTATGCCTGCAGAATATATTATTTGATTAAAATGAATTATTTATAATTTTTTTTCTAGTTTTAAAACAAATGGTTCGGATACCTTTTGTTTGCTCCTAGAAGGTTTCTTAGACTATTTTATAAAGGGAAGATCTCTTGTCTCTGGGAAGTGTTGGCCAAATATTCAAAAAGCACATGTTAGCTGAGGAGTGTCAGGCAGAGAGTTCAGGCTCTCCAGTTGCTTTAACCAGGAAAATGTTGGGCCAGTGACACAAGTTTAAAGACAGTGTCAAAGTAGACATTAGTTTTTCTGTAGAGTATACAAATTATGCCAATTTAATCATGTAGCGTGAATGAATACTTGAAAAGCCAATTATAACTTTTTCACTCATTAACTTTTCACTCTGGCAAGTCGCCTGGTGGGATTCCTCTTGCTCCTCAAGCTACTTTCGTTTTGAGTCAAACTAGTATCGCCTGAAATCTCTAGGTCTCTAGTCTGTGCCTACCGCTGTACTGCTGTGATTCCGCTTTCTTAAAATTTTTAATAGTGCCATATTTATTTGTATGCCCTTTGCTCTGTTTGCACACCCATTTGAGCCAACTAGCTGTGCTTGTCTCAGATGTCGGTTGGTACGTCTTTTGCTGTTCTCCACTATGCTGTTCTCCACAGAGCTTTGAAACAACCTCCTAGAGCCAAAGCTGAAAATCTGAGTGTAAACAACCGCTCCAGAATATAGCTAGCTCCTTAATAAAGACGTGAATCTTTTTTTCTAGAGGTAGTCTCTTTGAGTGCCGCCGCAAATAACCCCTTTCCTTACTCAGAAATCATCACCTGGATTCACACCAATGCAATGTCCCAGGGAAGCTTCTGTTTATCTATTTTAAACAGGTGATAGGAGGTAAAGGCAATCATTTCGAATAGTAAATAAATGAATGCAAGGGTGTGAAGGGCGCCTCCTCATTCCAGAGAGGGCTCCCTTGGTTATTATAGCTTTATCTTGCTAAGAATAACATGACAGATAGATTGTGAAAGCTTTTAACTTCGCAGCAGAATGAAATTGTAGACTGGAGGTGGGGAGGGAATGAACCTGAGGCCAGGTAGGACGCCAGGTTGGCATGTTGCACTGAGCCTGCGCGGATGTGCTGATAGGACTGTTATTAACAAGATATCCATTTTCCATTGGAAGCTTTTCCCCGCAGCTGCCATTTTAAGAGGGAAGAGGAGGTAGTACAAAGAGAAAAGGAGACATTCTAATAAACAGTCATTTCTCCCTCACAAAAGGGAAAGCACCTTTATTATGTGGTATTGAAAAGGTATTTCCCCCCCTAGACCTTTTTATTTTTAAAGAGGCACAATTTCACTTACTGCACAGGCAAGATTAAGTCCTATAGTTTTAGGTCTAGGTCACTTCTCAGGCTTTGGTGGGCTTTTTGCTGCCTTTTAGACCTAGGAAATGCTGGCCCTGTGCAGGTTAGAGGCAAAGTACCACCTGGTTTTGTTTGTGCCTGGGGCAGAAAGAGAATGTGGTGGCTGTGGCATTCACTGGCCTGAGTCAGGAAAGACCATTTTAAGCCTGAGGTGGCCCCGGGAGCTTAAACATTTGCACAAGGGGAGACAGCTACACTCTGTCCTGTTAGATTTGGAAGTGTTTTGTTTCGTGTTCTGTCTACCTACCGGCTGTTGGCTGGAGTAGAGCAAAGAAATTGTAAGCATAGGAAGGGAACAGAGGAGAGATTGAGGGGGAGTAAGTTAGTCAGAGACTAGTACTGACTACTCTTTAGTTCCCCTCCATTTGAGGGATTTGTTTATTATCAAAACGTGCTGTCTCCACTCAAACATTCTTTTCAAATATTTCTGGAACCACTGATTTTGGGCAACACTAACAGTTCAGGGACCTTGCCCATGGATGGGCAGGCTATCAAGGAAGAAAAAGGAAATAAAAAGTGTTTTTATTTCTGCTGCTGCTCTAGAAATACATCTTCTGGCCTCCTAATCCAAGGTAAAATTGTAGTTTATATTCAAGAGAAAAGACTTGTAATAACTGGCATGTTTGAAAATATTTGTATTTATAAATTTGATGTTTGGGTATATATTTGGTATATTTGTACGTATACAAATTATAAGTGCAGAAAGTGTTGATAATAAAGGAGATCTGTGTTTCCTTTTGTAGTAGAGGTGCGCATTTGTCTCCAAAGAGCTGCAAGAAAAATCTGCCACTACAGGCACATTCACCTCCATCTTTCTTAGTGCCTAGAAATCTCCATGTTCTATCATGGTATTTCATGTACCAGACTCCGCAGTGTCATGCAGAAAATGCCCCTCTAATTGACTTAAATGTAAACACACAGGGATTGCTGCAACAAGCAGCAAACATTTTTGCTGCAGAAATTTGCATAAACCTTCCAAAATGTCCTTTGCAAACCCAGGCAACGCTTTGCTAAGAGTGCCTGCTTAGAGAGGTCTGTAAACCGTTTAGAGAAAAATGGGACTCTCCAATGTTAACACTGAATTAAAGAAACGAAGCTTTGAAGTGATTTAAGTTCTCTGTTTGCAAGAATCAGAAACACACAAAAGAGTGTAAGTCTCACTCACGGGTTCCTAGAGAGAAGTCAGTTCAGGAACTGCCATTTTGTGAGGATACACAAAGCCCAGCACAACGAATACTTCTGTACAGGGGGTGGGGGAGTACAAACATGGCTGCCTTTCAAGGCGAAGGATCTTTTTCCAGCCCAGCCCTTCTTCCCCCAGCTATAAAGAAGTGTCATAAAGCTCTGCTTTTATTTGAGTAGAGTGTGTGAGGATGAAGAAGGAAATTAACGACTGAGGTTATATCTTCGAATATTTTAGAATGAATCTATTCAGTCCACACATATAGATTAGTGTAAGATATTGGGGCATGGTAGGATTAAACAACTTGCGCTAGTCTTTATTTGAAAATAATATTTTATTAATCTTTAATGCAGATGCTACTATTTCACATTCAAGCTTGTCTTCTCTGTCTCTTTGAGGTTGACTGAATCCTCAGGCATCTGAGGTAGAAAGCGGAAAAGAGAGAACATTTTGATGAACTCTGGCCAGCGCTATGACTTCTTCCAGTAAAATTATATTATTTTTCTAGAAAGAATATAACTTTTGCTGACCGATAGATAGCATCATAAACCCTTTAACTGAAAACATCAAGATCACTGGAACATTTTCAAGGGTACAAGCAACCAGTTCTAGAAGTGTATGTATCCTGCCTAAGTAGCAGCAGCCTCCATTTGAGTGAGGATTCTAAGAGCAGATAAGTTACACATAGAATGCAGGAATGTATAAATGCATTACTAGAAGTCCAAAGAGGTGTCCTTGAAAGAATGGGGAAGGGGTTACCTCTTTCAGACAGGTTCTGCAGTCTGGACGGTCATGCCCATGCATTAATAAGGAAAATGGGGAGGGGGCAGCCAAGGCCTTTTACTTTCTGCCTGGTTCTCTGGAGCACTTTTGGTTAGAAGTCCAAATGGAATGCGACTCCAGTCTTTGAAGAAAAGGACTGTTTTGGGGGATAGGAGCAAGGCTGAAAGTGAGTAGTTGCTCTTTTCAGGAGCAAATGGACTCCCTCTATGCCTAGACATTGCCTGTAGTAGACTTTTCAGTGGACCAATCTAATTGTGGGGCAACAAGGATTTAATTCCGTGGAAAGAGGATTCTACTTAGGGGAGAGTTAAAGCAAGTGATTACAGAGGGAGATCCAGAAGTGGTATGTTTTCTATCTTGGGACTGTCCAGAAGGATGTAACCCAAGCAGATAAAGGTCAGGCATCAAGAGCTCTAAATATCGTTGTGGGGAATAACTTGAAACACCTAAAACCACTTTCAGTCTTTGAACTGGTTGGTTGACCCCTCAACCACAAAATGTCCAAGAAATGGGGGAGAGCCCAAGTATGTTGTGAGTGGGTGGAGAGCGCACTTTCTTGGCCCTTAGAGCCCAGGTTTTCTGCAAGATCAAGGCAGCCTAGGCTGGCTGGGAGATAGAGGAGCAAAAACCGAAAGTGATCTGCTGCCTTTCCAGAGCCGCCTTTTTGAGAGCAGAGGGGAGGAGAAGCCGGCGGCCCGCCCCAAGAGGGAGATCTGGAGGGGGCGACGGCCAGGATCACCCCCCCCCCCCAGCGCTTAGGCGGAGCACTCCTCTCGCCTCCCTCCCTCCCCAACCGTGGCTCAATTTGAGCAGGGGTTTGAGACAACCAAGAAAAAGAAAATTAAGTAATTCATGGAAAAGGTGAGAATGAGTTAGGAAGCTGTGGAGAGAAGAGAAACCAACCCAGAATTCTGCACAGAGGGAGAGAGACTGACAGAGGAGGGAGGAAGGAAGAGGAGGCGGAGGAGGACGGGGAAGAGAAAAGAGAGAGGAGGGAGAAAGAGAGGAAAAAACATGGCGCTTGCGAGCTGTATGTGCAAAATCCGCAAGGAATTGCAGTAAATTCCTTTTTGTTTGAAGAAAATTTACAACTTGGTAATAGACCTTTTTATGACCTATTTGCGGTCGTCATTGGCTGCGGCTGGTCATGTGCAGGCGCCGCTCGCCTTCACGGCCTTTTTCCTGATTTCCCAGGCGAATTTCCCCCCTCATTCTGCCTTCCTGGAGCCTCACCCCCTCTTTTTCTAACCTTTGTCTCTGCAGAGGTGGGCTCCAGTCGCAGGCTGCGGGATGGCGGCGTGCGCGGAGACCTCGGCTCCCACCCGGCGCCCAACTTGGCCACGCCGCCGCCTCGCTCCAGCCGCGCCGCCGCTGCCGACTCGGGCGCGAGCGGGTGCCGAGCCCAGCGGGGGGACGCGGCCGGAAGGAGACCGGGGCGCCGAGGCC
>PVKC010007919.1:0-28845 GCA_004027635.1 Crocidura indochinensis | reverse complement strand
AAAAAAGCACTGCTGGGTGTTACCCCCCCCCCCGCTCCCCCAAGTGTGGCTCTCAAAATAAATTTCAATCATGGTTTTGATGAGATTTGGCTCAGTTGAAAAAAAAGGTTGCCGACCACTGGTAGGGTATACCCCTAGGAGTAGTATAGCTGGATCACATGGGAGCTCAGTTTCTAGGGTTTTTTTTATTGTTTTCCATAAAGGCAGGACTAGATGGCATTCCCCCAGCAGTGAATGAGAGTTCCTTCCCATATCCACACCAGCGCTGATTGTTCTTGTTGTTTGTGATGTGTGCCAATTTCTGTGACTTAAGATAGTATCTCATTTTTGTTTTGATTTGCATCTCTCTGATGATTAGTGATGTGGAACATTTTTTTTATGTGTCTTTTGGCCATTTGTATTTTTTTCTTTGAGGAATTGTCTGCTTGTTTCTTCTCCCATTTATGATGGAGTTAGATGTTTTATTCTTAAGTTCTGTCAGTAGCTTGTATATCTTAGATGCCTAGCTCATTATCTGATGGATACTGGGTGAAAAGTTTAACCCATTCTGTGGGTGGACTAGTCATTATTTCCTTAATTTTTAATTAATTAATTTTTAATCTCAAAGGAAATAGTGACTAGTCATAATTTAGTTACAATATAGTTCCATTTGTATATTATCTGCTTCCACTTGTTTAGAAAGTGATGTTTCCTTCTTGATGATGCCTTTAGTCTCAATGTCATAGTGTTTTACCTACATGTTCTTCTAGATATTTTATGGTTTCAGGTCTGATATCAAGATCATTGATCCATTCAGATTTGATCTTTGTGCATGATATTAGAGGTCCAAGTTCGCTATTTTGTATGTGGCTGACCACTTGTCCCAATATCACTATTTGAAGAGGCTTCCCTTGCTCCCTTTTGCTTTACTTGTCCTTTATCAAAAATTAATTGATATATGTCTGGAGAACATTGTCTAAATTCTCTTCTAACCACTGACCTAATTATTTGTCTGTATTCCAATAGCATGTTGTTTTTTTTTTGGGGGGGGCACACCTGGTGACACTCAGGGGTTACTCCTGACTATGCATTCAGAAATCACTCCTGGCTTGGGGGACCAAACGGGATGTGGGGGATTGAACTGCAATCTATCCTTGGCCAGCCACGTGCAAGGCAAATGCCTTACTGCTGTGCCATCGCTTTGTCCCCAGCCATGCTGTTTTAATGAATATTGCTTTGTAGTACAATTTAAAGCTGCAGAAAGTGATACTTCCCGTATTCTTTTTCCTAATGGTTGTTTTTCCAAATGAATTTCCCGATTATTTTATCCACTTATTTAAAGAATGTTAGGATTATCCTTAGAGAAATTGCATTAAATATGCACAATGCTTTGGGGAGCATTGAATTTTAATAGTGTTAATTATTCCAAATCATGAACAGGTATATGTATCCATTCTCTTGTGTCCTCTTTTATTTCTTGAAGCAGGATCTTGTAGTATTCTTTGTATAGGTCCTTCACTTCTTTAGTTGACTCCAAGGTATTTGAGTTTGTGTGGCACTAATGTAAATGAGATTATTCTTTAATGTCTATTTCTTCTCTATCATTATTTGTGTATAAGAAGGTCATTCATTTTTGAGTGTTAATTTTGAAGCCTGAGGCTTTCTTATATAAAAATATTGTTTGTAGAAGTTTTCTAGTAGTATTTAGGATTTTCTAAATATAGTATGATGTCATCTGTGAACAGTGAGAGCTTAACTTTTTTCCTATCTGGATGCCCTTGATATCTTTTTCTTGCCTAATTACTATGGCAAGTACTTCCAGTACTATGTTGCATAGGAGTGTCTTGTCCCAAATTTTAAGGGTAAGACTTTTTAGTTTATCCCCATTGAGAATATTTGCCATTGATTTGTGGTAGATGCCCTTGTCTATATTGAGAAAAGTTCCTTCCATTAACACCTTGTTGAGAGTTTTTATCATGAATGGGTGTTGGAGTTTTTTGAATTCTTTATCTGCAACTATTGATTTGATCACAGGATTTTTATTTTTCCTTTTGCTGATATGGCATATTATGTTGAGTGACATACATATGCTACACCATCCTTGCATTCCAGGAATGAAAACCACTTCATCATTGTATATGACCTTCTTTATGAGACATGGTATCTTTCAGGATTTTGTTGAGGAACTTTGCATCTGTTTTTATCAAGGACATTTTTCTATAGTTTTCTTTTCTTTCTTTTTTTTTTTTGCAGCATTTCTTCTGTCTGATTTTGGTATCAGGGTGATTTTTAGTTTCATAAAAACTATTTGGGCTGGGAAGGTGATGCTAGAGGTAAGATGTATGCCTTGCAAGCGCTAGCATAGGATGGACCGCGGTTCGATCCCCTGGCATCCCAAGCCAGGGGCGATTTCTGAGCGCATAGCCAGGAGAAATAGTGAGCGTCAAATGTGTATGGCCCCAAAACAAACAAAAACAAAAACAAAAAACTATTTGGGAGTGTTTCTACTTCTTCAATTTCATTAAAGAGCATGAAAAGAATTAGTAATATTTCCACATAAAAGGTTTGAACAAATTTATTAGTGAATCAATCTGGGCCTGGGATTTTGTTTTTGGAAAGAGTTTGGATTACCATTTTGATTTCCTCAATAGTTATAGGGCTGTTTTGGTATAGTAGGTCATACAAATTTAACCCTGGGAGAATATAGGAGTCCAAGAAATTATCCATTCCATACAGGTTCCCATGTTTTGTGACATAGTTTCTCAAAGTAGTCTCTGATTACCCATTTGAATCTCTGTATTGTCTGCAGTGATCTTCCGCTTTTTATTTCTAATCTTGTTTATTAAGTTTTGCTCTCCCTTTCTTTGTGAGTTTTGCTACTCGTTTATCAATCTTGTTTATTTTTTCAAAGTACCAACTTATGCTTTAATTGATCTTTCAAATTGCTTTTCGGATTTCACATCATTGATTTTTGCTCTAAGCTTAGCTATTTCCTTCTGTCTACCTATTTTTGGTTCATTCTGTTGATCATTTTCTAATTTTATAAGATGTGCCATTAAGTTATTTATGTAGGCACATTCTTTCCTCCTGATGTGGGCTTGCAAATATATGAAATTTTCTCTTAGCACAACCTTTACTGTGTTCAACAAATTCTGATAATTTGTGCCTTTATTTTCATTTGTTTCCAGGAATCTTTTGATTTTCTCTTTAATTTCATATCTGACTTATTTGTTGTTTGGTAGTGAGCTGTTTCATTTCCAGGTATTAAAAGTTTTTCTTCTATGTCCCTTTGTAATTCACTTCTAATTTCAGTTCATTATTATCTGAGATGTAGTCTGTACAACTTCTATCCTCTTGATTTTATAGATGTATATTTTATGGGTCATCATATTTTCTGTAGAATGATCCGTATGCGTTGGAGTAAAATGTGTATCCAGTTTTGTGGGGGTGAATATATATTTTTGTTGTTGTTGTTTTTTATTAAATATAATTTTTATTTTGATTGTATTTGCTTACATATTGTTGACAGTAATATTATACGTACATATTTACATAAAATCAAGGAGGTTCCCAACACCAATTTGTCCTCCCCACACCTCCATGTTGGTCCTACCTCCCATATCCTCCTCCCTCCCCCCCCCCGGGGGGCTGATAGTATATGTGGTCCCCTCTGTACCCAGCTTACTACCTAGTAGACTTGGTCTTGGTGCCTCCCTTATTCCCCCCACTCTAACTGGGAGGAAGGAGTAGATAGATCAAGTTACGTGGTCACTTTCTTCCATTTTCCTTTTAAAAGTAGTGTATTCTTTTTGTGTTTCAGCCTGTTTTACCTATCAAGGGATGACAGGGCAGTGTTGAGGTCTCCCACTATTATTGTGTTACTATTGATGTCTTCTTTCAGATTTGTCAACAGCTGTATTAAATATTTTACTGGTCCCTCATATGTTTAGAAATAAAATTTCTTCCTGTTGTATACTCTTTAATTATTATGAAATGTCCATCTTTGTCTCTCATAACTTTTCTATGTCTTAAAAAACAGCCAATCCATCTTTCATAAGGGAGTCCTTTTTTGTATGATTGTCCTCCAACCTTTGATTTTGAGTCTATGTTTGTTCTGACTGTTCAGATGTGTTTCTTGCAGATAGCAGAATGTTGGGATTAGGTTTTTGATCAATTTTGCGCTCTGTCTTTGAACTGGTGCATTTAGTCCATTGATGTTAGAGAGATAATTGTCATGGGATTTAGTGTCATCTTTGTGTAGACTTTGTTGTGTCATTTGGTCTGTCTTCTCTTAAAGTAGTCCTTTCAATTTTTCTTTTAAGGTGATTTTGAGTCTGTAAAATTTCTGAGCTGTTATTTATCCATGAAGCTATGTATACTTCCTTCAAACCTAAAAGTGAGTATGGCTGGGTGCAATATTCTAGGTGAAGCATTCATTTCATTGAGTTTTGTCACTATATCCCACCACTGCCTTCTGACCATGAGTTTCTTGTGACAGATCTGCTGTTAATCTTAGGGATGTTCCTTTGAATGTAACTTCCTCTTTTGATCTTGTTGCTTTCAGTATTCTATCCCTATCTATGGGATCCATCATTGTGATCAGGATGTGTCTTGGGGTGCTTTTCTTCAGATCTCTTTTAGCTGGTATTCTTTGGGCATGCAAGATTTGGTTGCATATAGTCTTTATTTCTGGAAATTTCTCTAGAATGATTTCCTTGACTGTTGAGTCTTTCTGGAAATTTTCTTTCTGGGTCTTTGGGACTCCAATGATTTTATGTTGTTTCTATTAAGTTTATCAAACACTTCTATTTTCATCTGTTTACATTCTTTGAGTATTTTTCCATCTTTGACCATTTTCTTTAAGGCTTCTCCAAACTCTTCTGTTGTAGAAAGTTGGTAGGCATCTTATATTCCCACTCAAAGATTCGGTCCTTAGATGCTGTTTCTCTGTTGGAGAAGCTTTCTAGTGAAGTGTTTGTTTCATCTACCCAATATTTCAGTCCTGTTATTTCAGTTTATAATTTTCTGATTTCTATTGTCATATCCTCTTGAGTCTTATTTGTGGTTTGTTCAGCTCTAGCAATGCTTTCTTTGAGTGCTATGAGGATCCTTCATATTTCTTTTCTAAACTCCTTATCTGAAAGGCTAAATAAGTGGTTGGAACTTTTGGGGTTATTAGAGTTGCCATCTTCATTCTCTATGCATGGTGTTGGTCTGCATTGATCCTCCATTGTCAGGCTTGTAGTGTGATGTTTTCTTTGTTATGATGGAGTTTATTGGCTAAAAGATGTGCATACCTGAAAAGGGCCATGTTCCTCTGGATCCACCTTTTGTGGGTGGAGACAGCCTACCTTGCTGCCACACCCTCTGGTGTATCAGCTATACTCAGTGATCAGAAAGTAGAGCAGAGGCCTTTTAAAATGTCTCCCGTGTGCCCTATTTTGAGCCTTCTGAAGTTTTCAAAGAAGTGGTTTTATTTTTACATCATCTTTCCACTCAATTCAAGGGGTTCTATCCCTCTATTTTTTCATGTAGAAGAAAGCCAGTTTCTTAGCTGCCTTGTGAAAATTTCAGATGTTCATTAAGAGACATAATTGCTGGTTCTGTCAGTGCAAATCATTATGAAAGGCAGCTAAGCCAGAAAAATGTGTCTGTAATGTGATGGAAAGAATGGTGACAATAATGATGACAAGAGCCTTGCTGAGCTCTCCCTGACTTATACCATGGTTAACACTGCTTAATTGTGGGGCATGCACTTCTTTGCCTAGTTTTCATGATATTCTGAGGTAAGTTTTACAATAAACTTTTAAGATAGAAAAATTAAAAAGGTGATGCATAATTTTCTCAGGGATAAATAAAACAAAAACATAACGACTAATACCTGATGGGATTTGAATTAATCATTTGTCTATTTTTCTCATGCTCATGTCTAGCCTCACAACCTAGAGATCCACTAATATTTTCTTGATAATAAAATGGTAATATATGTGCATATACATAATAGAAGATGGCCTTGTGTATGTGTACTGTCCAGAAGTTAGATTCCAATGAGACTAATTTCAGAGTGGAATAGATACTCACCAGTAAATCTGCCTTAAACTATGCCTGCTGAGCCTATGAAATGTTGTCTATGTGCTTTAGGAAACTCTGACCACACCCACTGTCATCATTTTCCTTTCCTTACTGATTTTTCATGTTCCATGGATTTCCCCTTAGCTCCTTAAGCCATCAAACATTTTTCTATCTCAGGATTTAATGCTTCCTGTTCTGATACTCTGGAATGTTCTTTTCTATAGTGCCATCTGTGTTAACACCCTCACTTTATTTGGCTCTGCTCAAATGTCACCAAAGTTAAGAACTCATGTCTAATTATTGGGTACAAAAAGTATTTTCCATTAATCCTCTGTACCCTGAGTATATGTCTTCTCATTGGTTCATTCCTCTTAGTTTCTGTCACCATCTGGCTGAATACTACCAAATGCTAAGTTAAAATGCAATGTTCTAGTAGATACTATTGACTATATTCTTGCCTTATGTCCTTTTCCTTTACCCGATTTTATATTAACATTTACAACTTCTACATGTATCTGAAAACACTGACCGAATTCATAGCTCAAAGGTACATTTTTATTATGATGGTTCTATATCCATTTGCATTTGTTGGATAAGGATGATAGAGGGACTTCATGGGAATGGTATTCTTTCTTCTACATAGATCTAAACAGAGGAGTCTTATTTTTGCCTTGAGAAATTGTCTTGGAAAGCTATTGCATTATTGATAGTCAGAGCAGAGAACAGTAGCTTTCTAAATAGGTGTAGAAGCTTCATTTGCATCTTCTACAAATAAGACACAGAGCTGAGGCATGGTATGAACATAGGTTACTGGTAGCACAACAATCCAAAAGCTCTGTTTTAAAACCCACTTCACCTTTGAACTTGCTTCTATGTTTCCCAATTATTGAAGTCAGGGTAAATTATTATTATCTGTTACTTGCATCTACAGACATTTTAATTAGTTTGAGTTATTATTATAATAATACCATTTTCCTGTTTATCTTAATATTGCTGGAAATTGGATCTGTTTCTTTTTGGATCTGTTTCATATTTCATGTTTGTGTTCATTTCCCTGGCACACAGTACTGTAATTTATATAAAGTATGATTTATGTACATTTCACTGAAAATATATGTACAACCAAAATTTATATTTTTATATGTAAATAATCAGACTTTTTTTTGTCAGACTTAGGCTCAATATTTTACATAGCTATTTAGGAAAATACGAAATACAAAGTTGTTTCCAAATGTTTGGATCTACAAATCCTACATTTTTAAAAGAAGCCAACATTTTAAAATTCATGTGCTCTAATTCTGTATTTTCAGATTTAGTATACTGGTGATGCAATCATCTATAAGTCTGCACAAATATCTTTATAAAATCCTATGACTATAACTGTGTGCAATTCCATTGAATAATCAAAAGTAATCCACGCCACAATGTCTGCTGTGTGTTCATGCAAGTGAGCAAAAGTAAGGGTGAGGTCCATAATGCCCCATGATTTTGTTTCATGAGGTCATGGGAACTGGACAAGATTTGCCACAGTTTCTAAGCTGATAGCCTGAGGTCTGGTGATGTAGTGTTGGCATGTCATTGGCCAATTATTCTGATTTTATAGGTAGGGAAGACTAAAAGAACAGGAAGGCAACTGGACTACCTCAGAAAGTCACTATTAGCTTATAGGTAGAATTCTAAATATTTTCCAGAATATTGCTAATTTTTTACAGATATAGCTCTTAATTTAAATTTTTCTTAATTCAGTGACATGTTAGATAATTAAGTACCTAGCCAATGACTTACTATGTTTTTGATATGTGTCACAAAGGAAATTAATAGAAAATTCCAATCCAGTTTAGATGGCACTATTATCTCCATTTACATATGGGAACCCACATGAGGAGTTAGTCACTTGCCCAAGATAACTAATTAAAGCACAGTGGAGCCAGATTGTCTCTTCAGAATTTTTAATCACTCTACAGGGAGCTGTGATGAACATCAAATTTACAATAGAGCAGGCAATTGGATAAATAAACCTGAACCCTAGAGGAAGTGTTTGTGCTGAATTTGGAACATAAATGAGGATACACTTAATGCCAAGAGATAATTACAATGTCCTATAGAGGCATAATAGGGACAGACTACCTATCTGAACAAAGTATAAATGACTTCAAAAGGTGATATTACTTCCATTAGACAGTTGAAAGAGGTCAAGGATAAAAAGATCATTTCAAGCATAATGAAGTTTGTAGAACAGGGGTTGAGGTGGAATAGTCATTAAAAAAATATTTTCTTGAACAGCTACCTCTGCCATGTCTGCATTGGCCAGGCCATAGACTCACTCTATTCTGATATAAACTAAGTCACAACATATCATGGGTATACCAGAATCACAGCTGAAAAATGGGTGATCTCAGGAAGAAAAGTGAGCCAAGTCTTTGGCCAACCAAAGCCTCACCAGCAGTAATTGCCACTTACAATTATTACTTTATCAATGACCCAACTTCACCACTTAAACACTCATCTTTTTAGAGAAACCTAACTGACCCAAACTCTAGGTATGCTGGTTTCTGGGTTGACATCACCAGGACTTATGTTGGAGTGAATGTGGACCTTTTCATTTTTTTTTTTTTTTTGGTTTTGGGGCCACACCCGGTGACCCTCAGGGGTTACTCCTGGCAACTCGCTCAGAAGTCGCTTCTGGCAGGCACGGGGGACCATATGGGGAACCGGGAGATCGAACCGAGGTCCGTCCTAGGTTAGCACAGGCACCTTACCTCCAGCGCCACCGCCCAGCCCCCCCGGCCTTCTCATTCTTGTAGTACCAGAAGACCTGCAGCTGAAATCACAACCATAGACACCACAATATCAGCCAGAGCTTGAAATTCCTTGAAACTCCGAATTTTTCAATACTGTCATCTCAATAAGAAAACACTAGTTTAGACATTAATATGGAATCAAAGCTACCTAATGTTCAGAAGCTCAACAAATAACAGAAAAATCAACAAGTAACAAATAGCCTAGTAAACCTTCTGACCACATAAATGACCATATTGTGAGATTCAATAATTTTCACAAATTTTCTTTTAGTTATAGTCAAAATAATTTTATTACCACTTACCTTTAAACAATATAAAATATATTATTTTTGCCTGTGAAGAGGATAGACTGGAAATGGGTTTTGGGGATTTGAGAAGAATGATGTAGGGAATTTTATATTGGTGTTGAATATGGAGTGGCAGAACACAAGTGTATTATGAGCAACTATGTAAATTTTACTCCTTATGAATAGCTACACATATGAAAAATGATCATTTTAAAATTATGTGACCCTTTATTCAAGAATAGAATTCCCTCTCTCAGGCTCTTCCTCCTTTTGACGTTTTAGATCTAATAAATTCCCCTACCTCAGGGGACTCCTTGACTCAATAGATCACTTGTGGCTTTGTAGTCTGCATCTATTCTTTTGATGTATACTTTTATTTTGGCTTATACCATCTATTGAAGCATTAAGGTAAGTAATGGAAATTATCTAATTTATTGACCTGTATTACGTTTCTAACTTCACAGTCTATCTTAAATTGCAAGTACTCTTATACCCTTTTACCAATGCATAATCAGAAATACTCAGATAAGAATGCTACTCCTAAGCTCTTACAACACACATTTGATGGAAGCAGGATTTTAATACATGTTTACTTGAGTCAAAGTCTGTATTTATTCCAGTCACATTTCCTCTTAGAATTTCTTTTAGGATAGAACTACTGTTTGTAATTTATATTTTCCTTGAGCATGGGTATCTGTATAAAAAAATAATTGGCTTTCTCTTTTCCCTTACTTTAATATCATCTGGCATTTTCAGGCATAATTGAAGTGAAAATATGTATTATACTCTTTGACATTTCTTCTTTCCTTATGAAAGCAGAGTGAAGTTTACTATTAATTTTATTTCCTCTTTAACTTTTGTTTCTGGGTCACACCCATTTGTACTCACGGTTTACCCCTGTGTCTTTCTTAACAGCTGTGGTGAATTGGTAACTGTCTGGATTTCTAGAGATTAAATTTAGGTCTGCCGCATGCAAGGCATGTGTCTTACCCACTGTACTAACTCTCCAACACCTTAATTTTTTTTTTATTTAAACAACTTGATTATATACATGATTGTGTTTGGGTTTTGGTCATGTAAAGAACACCACCCATCACCAGTGCAACATTCCCATCACCAATGTCCCAACCCTCGTCTGTATTCTAGACAGGCTTTCTATTTCCCTCATACATTCTCATTATTAGGGTAGTTCAAAATGTAGTTATTTCTCTAACTAAATTCATCCCTGTTAGTGGTGAGCTTCATTAGATGAGCTGTGACTTCCAGCTCTTTTCTCTTTTGTGTCTGAAAGTTATTATTGCAAGAATGTCTTTCATTTTTCTTAAAACCCATAGATGAGTGAGACCATTTTGTGTCTTTATCTCTCTCTCTGGCTTATTTCACTCAGTATAATAGATTCCATGTACATCCATGTATAGGAAAATTTCATGACTTCATCTCTCCTGACAGCTGCATAATATTCCATTGTGTATATGTTGAAGGGTATCTTGGCTGTTTCCAGAATCTTGTTATGGTAAATAGTGCTGCAATGAATATAGGTGTAAGGAAGGGATTTTTGTATTGTATTTTTGTGTTCCTAGGGTAGATCCCTAGGAGTGGAATAGCTGGGTCAAATGAGAGCTCAATTTCCAGTTTTTGGAGGAATCTCCATATCGATTTCCATAGAGGTTGGACTAGAGGGCATTACCACCAGCAGTGGATAAGAGTTCCTTTCTCTCCACATCCCCGCCAACACTACTTGTTCGCATTCTTTGTGACGTTTGCCAATCTCTGGGGTGTGAGGTGGTATCTCATAGTTGTTTTGATTTGCATCTCCCTGTTGATTAGTGATGTGGAGCATTTTTTCATGTGTCTTTTGGCCATTTGTATTTCTTCTTTGTCAAAGTGTCTGTCCATTTCTTCTCCCCATTTTTTGATGGAATTAGATGTTTTTCTTTTCTTGTAAAGTTCTGTCAGTGCCTTGTATATTTTGGAGATTAGCTCCTTATCTGATGGGTATTGGGTGAATAGTTTCTCCCACTCATTAGGGGGCTCTTGTATCCTAGGCCCTATTTCTTTTGAGGTGCAGAAGCTTCTCAGTTTAATATATTCCCATATCTTAATTTCTGCTTTCACTTGCTTGGAGAGTGCAGTTTCCTCCTTGAAGATGCCTTTAGTCTCAATGTTTTGGAGTGTTATACCTACGTGTTGTTCTATATATCTTATGGCTTCGGGTCTGATATCGAGGTCTTTCAACCATTTGGATTTAACCTTCATACATGGTGTTAGCTGGGTGGTGCAAGTGGCTAGCCAGTTGTGCCAACACCACTTGTTGAAGAGGCTTTCTTTGCTCCATTTAGGATTTCTTGCTCCTTTATCAAAAATTAGGTGACTGTATGTCTGTGGAACATTCTCTGAGTATTCAAGCCTATTCCACTGATCTGAGGGCCTGTCTTTATTTCAATACCATACTGTTTTGATAACTATTGTTTTGTAGTACAGTTTAAAGTTGGGGAAAGTAATTCCTCCCATATTCTTTTTCCCAATGATTGCTTTAGCTACTCTTGGGTGTTTATTTTTCCAAATGAATTTCAAAAGTGCCTGATCCACTTCTTTGAAGAATATCATGGGTATTTTTAAAGGGATCACATTAAATCTGTACAATGCTTTGGGGAGTATTGCCATTTTAATGATGTTAATCCTGCCAATCCATGAGCAGGGTATGAACACCTTAATTTTTTGTGGGGAAGATGTTGAGCCACACCTAGGATAATTGGGGGTTACTCTTAGCTCAGTGTTCAGGGGACCATACGCAGTTCCAAAACTTGAATTCCTGTAAGCTGTATTGAAGCAGGTGACTTAACTCCTGAATTAGCTCCTAGCTGATTCATTTTTTTTTATTTTAACACCTTGATTACATATATAATTGTGTTTGGGTTTCAGTCATGTATAGAACACCACCCATCACCAGTGCAACGTTCCCATCACCATTGTCCCAAATCTCCCTCCTCCCCAACCACCCCCCAGCTGATTCATTTCTTATCTGAAAGAGTTGTGCCCTTTAAAATGAACAGGGTGGGGCCGGCGAGCTGACACTAGAGGTAAGGTGTCTGCCTTGCAATCGCTAGCCAAAGAAGGACCATGGTTCGATCCCCCAGCGTCCCATATGATCCCGCCAAGCCAGGGGCAATTTCTGAGCACTTAGCCAGGAGTAACCCTGAGCATCAAACAGGTGTGCCCCCCCCAAAAAAAACAGAAAAAATAATGGACAGGGCGGGGTTGGAGAGATAGCACAGCCATAGGGTGTTTGCCTTGCAAGCAGCTGACCCAGGACCAATTGTGGTTCGAATCCCGTCATCCCTTATGGTTCCCCTTGCTTGCCAGGAGTGATTTTTGAGCACAAAGCCAGAAGTAACCCCCGAGTGCCGCCAAGTGTGGCCCTAAAACAAACAAACAAAACAACAACAAAAATTTGGACAGGAATAAGAAGCACTGCTAATGTTAACTCTCTTAATTTGTAGATAACGAACCTATCTTCACGTATCTCTTTTGGAAAAAGAAAAAAATTCATCTAATACCCTTAAGGATATCCAGCTATACCATTCCTATGGACATACCCTAGGAACATAAAACAATATAAAAATGAATATGTACACCTATATTAATTGCAGCTCTATTTACAATAGCCAGAATCTAGAGCAACCCATATGCCTAACAAAGATGAGTGGTTGAAGAAACTGTGCTACATTTAAATAATGGAATACTAGGTAGCCATCAGGAGAGATGAGTCATGAAATTTTCGTATACCTGGATGTACATGGAAACTATTATGTTGAATGAAATAAGTCATAAGGAGAGAGATAAACACAGAATAGTCTCACTCATCTGTGGGATTTAGAGAAAAATAAAAGACTTTAATAATACCCAGAGACAATAGAGATGAGGGCTGAAAGGATTGGCCCACGATATAAAGCTTACCACAAAGAGTGGTGAGTGAAATTAGAGAAAATTAGAGAAATAACTACACTAACAACTATCTTGACAATGGTAGTAAGTGAGTGAGAGTGTTTGAAATACAGGTAGGGGTGAGGGAGGATGTAAACGAGGAGCATTGTTGGTGGGAAGTTTGCACTGGTGATGGGAGGTTTTCTTTTTTTATGACTGAAACCCAACTACAAACATATTTGTAATCTGGTGCTTAAATAAAGATATTATATAAAGAAAGAAGACAGCAAGAAGACCTCTGTCTACAGACCAAAAAGTAACCTTCATCAGGACCAGAAACCTGGCCCTGGCACCCAAAATGATGAACTTTTAAGTCCCACAACTGGAAGAAATAAATCTCTATTGCCTAAATTAAATAAATAAATAAAAGGATATGATATCACACATCACCATTTTCTGTTTTTCTGGTGATGTCTGCAATGTCTCTCCTGGGTTATTGAGTCTGGTCTGAAATCAGAGGACATTATCTCCATTTGCAGAATGCTCTTGGATGAGGCTACCTGTCAAATTAGCATACATTACTTAGAAACACCAAGAATTCATGTTCCAAACTTCTATCATTTTTTATGTGAAAAAACAATTTTAAAATGTAGCATATTAACATAATTCACATACATATTCAATAATACATTCTTTTAATTAAAAGAATCAGTACACTGTGTTTTGCTGACATAAGGACAAAACTTTAATGCTATTTGCGAGGTACATAGTCAAAGCAATAGATAAATCATTCATGACATTGACTTACTTACCATTTCTTTATTAAAATTATATAGTTAATTATGGGTATGCTCTATCTCTTTTAGTTGAGATCTTCCCATTATTCTCAGCCTCTCTTCTGTATTACACAGATTTCCTGATGCACTTGATGATGAATTGATTGTATATAGGAAGGTGTGGTTTAAACAAGAAAATTTTTTCTTTTATTTAAACACCATGATTAATTACAAAGTTGTTCATGATTGGGTTTCAGCCTTACAATGTATACCACCTTCACCCATGAACATTTCTGGTCACCAATGTTCTCAGTTTCCCTTTCCTCTTCCCCATGCCAGCCTCTGTGGTAGTTATTTAGCTTTTCATCTCTCTTACTCTAACTCTCTCATTCTTTTGTTCCTCTATAG
The DNA here is from genome assembly GCA_004027635.1 of Crocidura indochinensis. Lineage (NCBI taxonomy): Eukaryota > Metazoa > Chordata > Mammalia > Eulipotyphla > Soricidae > Crocidura > Crocidura indochinensis. The sequence goes on along the minus strand of PVKC010007919.1, from coordinate 14,598 downwards.
TCACCATATATTGCACTTTTATTAATGAGGAGGTACTGTGTATATTACTTTATTTCCATTCAATACACAGTTATTGACTAGAGTGACCAGTTTCAACTCTCATTGTCAAAGTGATCCCTTTTCTACCCTAACTGCACAGCTCCAGTGTTTGTAGCAAGCTTCCTACCTCCTGGCCCTCATCTTTATTATCTCTGGATATTATTACCATTTTATCTTTTATTTTTCTTATATACCATAAGTGAGTGAAATTCTGTCTATCCCTCTGGCTGATTTCACTTAGCATAATATCTATCCATGTATAAACAAATGTCATAACTTTATTTTTCTAACAGCTGTGTAGTATACCATTGTGTAAATGTACCACAGTTTCTCTAACCACTCGTCTCTTCCAGGGTACCTGGGTTGTTTTCAGATTCTGGTTATTGTAAATAGTGCTGCAATGATTATAGAAGTGCAGAGGGCTTTTCTGTGTTGTATTTTTGTGTTCTAGGATAAATCCTAGGAGTGTTATTGCTGGACCATATGGACGCTCAATTTCTTTTTTTTTTTTTTTTTTTTGGTTTTTGGGCCATACCCAGTGACACTCAGGGGTTACTCCTGGCTATGCGCTCAGAAGTCGCTCCTGGCTTGGGGGACCATATGGGAGTCGGGGGATCAAACCGTGGTCCGTCCAAGGCTACCGCAGGCAAGGCAGGCACCTTACCTCCAGCGCCACCGCCCTGCCCCCTAGAAGTTCAATTTCTAATTTTTTGAAGAATATTCATATTGTTTTCCCAAAAAGGCTGTTAGTCAGAATTCCCACCAGCAGGGAATGAAAGTTTCTTTTTCTCCACATCTGCACCAGCACTGGTTATTCTTGTTTGGTGTGATGTGTGCCAGTCTTTATGATGTGAGGTGATGTCTCATTGTTGGTTTGATTTACATTTATATGATGATTAGTGATATAGATCATTTTTAATGCTCTTTTTGACTATCTCTATTTCTTCTTTGGGGAAATGTCTGTTCATTGTTTATTGCCATTTTTGGATGGTGTTAGATGTTTTTTGTTTCTTGCTAATTTCTACCAGTTTGGGTGAGAATTTAAGTCATTAATATATTGATACTCTGAAGAGGAACAGGAATTTTTGTTTACTCCTAAGAGTAGAGGATGAATAGACTGGTGACTAATGGGAGAAAGTTTTCACTAATAATTTCCAAGGGCTTTCATGGGCTGCTTCATCAAAGCTTCTGGAACCAGTTGGTAGTAGAAACTGTGAGAATTACTTTTACAGCCATGCTGAGAGAGGAGCCTTGGTCTTCAGGTGCTCAGGAAGACGATTAGTTGGCACATAGTTTGGTCAAAATCTTTATTAATGAAAAGAAATCTTTACTTTGAGTGTTAGGACACCACCAGAGGATTTTGAGAGACAATGAAGTGTAGGGTATGAATATATTTCTCTAGAGGTGGATTTGTGTCCTACAATATAACTTAGTTTCACAGAATAGTGTGATCTTTTTCACTTTTCCTTTTCTTTTAGATCTTAATCTTCTTGCCCCCAAAGGAGAAAACAATAATCACACTATCTCTTGAGGTTGCTCTGAGAAATACAGAGAATACTTATGTAAATTGTTTAGGCTAGTATCTGGCACATAGTATTTTATAAGCACCATTGTTTGTTATTTTGGAATCTACAATGAGTGTTTGCATGTCTATAAAATGAACATCTGTTTAAACTTTGTGTGTGTGGATATGTTTCTGGGGAGTGGGGTGATGATATTCACTATTTTGGAAGAGTCTATTCCAGTTGTAGAGTTGGAAGTTCAGCCCTGAGAGTCTCTCCTGACCTGAGGGTTATCTGATTCTTGCTTTTGGAGTTGTCTTATCTTGAATTCTCTCCACTGCTTTGAGAATACTGTGAACGCTTTATGAAATTTACAGTCCAAGATACCTCTCCCTCCTTTTCAGTAGAAAATCTACTACTGACCATGACGATCATAGTAGCTAATGTTTATAGAGAATGTTTTATATGTTAGTTTTCCAATTAATCAGCAATTTATATTCATTTTGTTTGCATTATTTTGAGCTCCATATAGTTAAATAACAATGTTGGCAGGAGAACAGACATTCTGCTGATATATAGGAAGAAATCAATACTTTTTGTTGTCCTACTTTTGTAAATATTGCTTACTATTTTTTATTCTTTTATTTTTGGTTTTTGGGCCATACCTGGTGACACTCAGGGGTTACTCCTGGCTTGGGGGACCATATGGGATGCTGGGGGATAGAACAGCAGTCCCTCCTAGGCTAGTGCTGGCAAGGCAGACACCTTACCTCTTGTGCCACCACGCCGGCCCCTATTTCTTACTATTTTCTGAAGGTTATTGGACCTCTTCTAAATAAATTTAGAGGTTTTCTTTTCTTTTTTTTTTTTTTAATTGTGGGGATGAGCCACATATGATGGCATTCAGCCATTAATCCTGGCTCTGAACTCAAAAATCACTCCTGGCAGGCTTGGGGACAATGCAGGATTTGGGGGAATAATACCCAGGTCTGCAGTATGCAAGACAACTGCCCTACCTGCTGTGCTATTGCTCTGACCTCAAAATTTGGAGGTCTTCATTAAACACTTAACTATGGCAAGTACTTGCCATGTGAAAGTCTGTTTATATTAATAAAAATGCATCATTTTACCAGATTCTACTATCCTACATGTAAGAATAACAGTCATTGGGGCTGGGCGGTGGCGCTGGAGATAAGGTGCCTACGCTAACCTAGGACAGATGGCGCTTAGATCACCGGGTTCCCCATATGGTCCCCCATGCCTGCCAGGAGCGACTTCTGAGCGAATAGCCAGGAGTAACCCCTGAGCGTCACCGGGTGTGGCCCAAAAAACCAAAAAAAAAAAAAAAAAAAAAAAAAGAATAACAGTCATTAAACTAAACCCTCAGGGTTTAGCATTATTTAATATTACGCAAAGGATTAGGTTTCTGCCTTCAAGAAACTGACCTCATAAGGATCATCTCACTCATACATGAAGGATTCCACAAAGCAAGTTAAGTAACCAATTATAACTGTTACCCAAATCATTTGATCAGACTGAAGGGTGAAAGATTTCCTGCAGAAGGTGATACTTGATTAACCAGAGTTAGGAAGATTGAAAGATGGCAGCTTAGCAAAGTTAGGCTAAATAAATAAATATAGCAATAATATACATAATTTGTTTGCAAATCAATTCCTTTTATTCCTTAAAGACCTGTAAGTTCTGGCTCCTGACTTGCATAAAGGTAACCCTCTTCACTGCTTTATTTCTTACTGAAAGTCATACACCTTGGCTTTTTTACAGTTCTGTAGATACTAACCCTGTTCTTGATACAAGGTGTTAATACCTATTCTGTCCCCAGACCCTCCCAAACTGTTTCTTTTCATGTTCCATCTCAGCAGTTACCTCCTGAGACAGGCCTACCAGTCTGTCCAACCAGAATCACAATCCCCCAATTACCCTCTTTGCCCTCAGATCTCCTCTTTCTTTCCCCCCATGAAGATTTCATTGTTCAGATTCTAGAGTTATCAGGTCAAGTTCTTCACTAAGCAAAGCACTCTGTAATCAGAGTATTACAAATCCTCAATGCATAAGTGTGAAGAGAAAAAAAAATTTGTTGTTTCAAGACATTACATTCTTAAGAATGTTTATTATTGCAGCATAACATTGCCAATACTGGCAAATGCTATATAGTGCAGTGCCCAGAGATGATCTGGGACATAGTAAAGACTTCAATAATTATATGTGGACTGATAGAAGAAAGGAAAAAGGAAAAAAACAAGAGAAAAAGAAAAAACTTAGAGTTAATTAGGCTGAAATTAAACTAAGTGGCTGATACTGGATTATTTTCTTTAGGATGATGGCATAAAATAATAAATTTATTTTACCAAGACCAAAGATAGTATAGGAATTCAGGTGCATTCCTGGCATGTTGTTGACTCTGGTTCAATTATTGGCACTGCATGATCCCATGAGCATTGCTGGGTGCAACCCAGGAGGTCTCTGCGAACTACCAAATATGGCCCAGGAGGTCCCAGCACAATCAAATTCATACCATATTCCCAACCCCTTAATTGTAACCGCCAGTCTGGTAGACTGAGAATTTAAGTTGGGGCCCTTTCCCAAAATAATTATAATTTTTTTCATCTAGAAAAGCATATTTTACCAAAGTGTACAACTGAGATAAAATTATAAAGTACAGGGCCCAAAGCGGTAGGGCATTTGCCTTGCACTCACTAATCTAGAAAAGACCACTTTTCAATCTCCCGGCTTTCCATATGGTGCTCCAAGCCAAGAGTGATTTCTGAGTGCATAGCCAAGGGTAACCCTGAGCATCACCAGGTGTGGCCCAAACCGCCCTCTCCCTGCCCCCCCCCCCCAAAGAGAATTATTAAGGACAGATCCATTTAAAATTTGTGATAGAATGCAGGAATCTTAGAAGAGTTCAGAGCTTTCTAGGTCAAGATCAGCTAAGACCCTGAATGTGCTCTTACTTGGTGCTGTATCTGCAGAGAAGGATCCACTTTAGGAAAACTTTCAAAAAAAATCTTTTGATTTTGATCCTTAAACCAATATTACATGACCAGTTTTTCATGCTTTTACTCTGTGAGCTATGTGTTGCCACCAAATCCAGGCTCTGGATTTGAATGAATGACTGGAATGAGGCTCAGCCCCTTATGTTCATGTGAGGCCCCATAGACTCTTTATCATGATGTACCCTCAGTCTCAGCATGCTCCTGGCTGCATGGTCCCAGAGAAGAAAGAATAAGAGCAATGAAAAACAGATGTCTTGCACAATGCTAACCCTTCTTTCTCCTTCTAATCTCCTGAAGCCATACTGCACCACTTCTTAGGGTTCAGGAAAACTCTGACTGGTGACGTAACTGTATGAAGGACCGCCGGATAGCTGGCATTCTTTTGTTCCAAGGAGAATAAACTAGTTCCATTTAAAATAAGAACCAGATTGCCCCCCCTTCTTTTCTTCTCCCCCCTTTGGCTATGTCTTGTGACTGGCAGGTCAAAAAACAAATTCTGGATTGTTTGAATGAAATTTTCCTTAAGATAGCTTTGGAGAGGGAGGAGCTGACAGCATCATTAACTAAATGCCACAGAAAATGGCTCTATGGTTTATTGCTATGTATGTTAACTATGGAAACAAGTAATTAAGGAGCCTTGAACTGAGCCATACTCAAAGCATGAACAACAAAATACTCCAGCTGTTAAGAGAAGGATAACTCATAAACAGAGAAACAGAAATTTGGATCTGGCTCAGCAACTCATTGGAAACCAGCATGTTGGCAGAACTCTTCTGCCTACCAAGCCATATATTTCATGTACTACGCACTCATGTGTCCGAGGATCTGTCTCAATTCTGTCCTGGAAAAGGTAAGGTGGCATGCACAAAACCACTAACCTCTTTTCCTTGCTTCAGTTGATGTTCATTTATTGTTTGCAGGGTCCTTGCAGAGTTCTGCTCATACTTGTATGCATGATATCAGTGCAGACATGGTGGCATTTAAACTTGAGTTTTAATAGAGAACAAGGGTAAATAAAATTTGCCACCCCCAAATTTATTCCCCAACTCAACTTTCTCCTTTTAGAATCTTGTTAGAACTCCCACTGAAGTCTGGAAAATTTTTTCTAATGACATCTGCTTGACCTCCTGAGAAATGGAAGAGGGGTGGGGTTTACCAACAAGATAACTTCCTCCTTCCTCCACTTCCTGCCTCTTCCTGCCCACCCTAACAGTGTCATGGCTGCCTTCCAGCTGGATCTGTATCCTCTGGTATCATTGACTCCACCCTGCACATTTGTGTCTGCATCTGGAAGTTCCACAGCCTCTGGCTGGTGTCCTACTGGAGCAATGCAGACTGTCCCAGGCCAGGAAAGGCATTGGCTTTAGAGTCAAGAGGTTAGAAAAGACACAAGAAGTTGATGAGTGAGAATTCTAAGGTTTTAGTGAGTCCTAATTTCTTTTCAAATGACATTTTTTCTCAGAGTTATTCTTTCAGGAATATTGGGCTATGATTTTCCCAATTAACAAAGCATAGAAAAGTTTAAGTATAATGCTTCCCATTTAGTCATGGTTATAAATGAATTGGGCTGTATTGTGCAACGAAACTGGCATTTTATATTGTTTGACCTACTATATTAGTTTAGCACTATATTTTTGAGGATGAAAAATATTGCAAAAGAAGGTCCTTTACCAGATTATGATATAAAGTTTACCTAGAGGAGGGGTGAGTGCAGAACACTAACAACTAATGCTAATGAGTGAGAAAAGTAGAATGCCTGTCTTGAATACAGTACAGGCAGGGGGTGTGGGTGGAGGGAGATGGGGTGCATTTGGTGGTGGGAATGTTGCACTGGTGAAGGTGGTTGTTCTTTTTGTGACTGAAATTCACTACAGTCATGTTTGCAATCATGGAATTTAAATAAAGACATTAAAATTTTAAATAAAAAAGAAGGTCCTTTAGTATACATTGTGTTCTGTTAGAATGATTAGTATTAGCAGATGATAACAAGCATAGAGAATAACATAGCAGCACATACATGAGAAGGAAAATAATGAGTGGCAAAATAAATCTTGCTTGACCAGACAGAAGGTTGGCAGAGTCCATTCAAAAGTTTGATTTTTACCCACCCTTTTTATTCTTTTTCTTCTCTTTCTTTTTTCTTCCCTCTAAACAGAACCACATAACTTGAACCATTTTGTTCTGCCTCACAAATTGAGGGGCAAATAATGGAGAGTACCAAGACCAAAAAGGTGTATGAACGTTGAGTAGAAATAAAATATGATCAGACTTAAACACCAAATCCAAAGCCAACGACAACAGAATTGAAACTCAATCTACAACAAGCTACACACAGAGGGGACCACTTATACTAGCAGCCTGGGGCTCAAAGGAGGGCAATAAGGAATGCATGCTGGGAACAGGGATGGAGGGAAGACAACACTGGTGGTAAGAATGCCCCTGATTCAATGTAGCCATGTACCTAAAATATTACTGTGAAAAATTTGTAATCCACTTTGGACAAAATAAAAATTAATGAATAAAAAAATAAAGTATGACATTTTCTTTTTTAAATTTTTTTCTTTATTTAAACATTTTGTTTTGTTTTATTTGTTTGTTTTTGGTTTTTGGGCCACACCCAGGGGTGCTCAGGGGTTACTCCTGGCTGTCTGCTCAGAAATAACTCCTGGCAGGCACAGGGGACCATATGGGACACCAGGATTCAAACCAACCACCTTTGGTCCTGGATCGGCTGCTTGCAAGGCAAACGCCACTGTGCTATCTCTCCGGGCCCTATTTAAACATTTTGATTACATATATGTTTGTGATTAGGTTTCAGTCATGTAAAGAACACTCCCTTCACCAGTGCAACATTCCCACCACCAATGTCCCAAGTCTCCCTCCCTCTCACCCCACCCACACCTGTACTCCAGACAGGCTTTCCAGTTCCCTCATTCACGTGATTATGGTAGTTCTCTGTGTAGTTATTTCTATAACTGCACTCATCACTCTTTGTGGTGAGCTTCATGAAGTGAACTGGAAGTTCCAGCCCTCCTCTCATTGTCTCTGAGGATTATTGCAAAAATGACTTTTATTTTCCTTAAAATCCATAGTATGACATTTTCTAAAAAATAAAAGTGAATATATGTATACCCATGAGCTTCTGTTGGTTTATGATTAGTTAATTTTTTCTAGTACTTAGATTGAAGAGAAAGAAAGTATATAGTTTTGGGTTGTGTGTGTCATGATGAGGTTTAAACTCTAGGTTTTATATGTAAGGCAAATAATCTAGTATTGAGTCACATCCCATACCTCAATAGAACTTTTAATGTTTTGATATTAAACTTTTGTTTGTTTGTTTGTTTGTTTTGTTTTTGGATCACACCCGGCAGTGCTCAGGGTTTACTCCTGGCTCCATGCTCAGAAATTGCTCCTGGCAGGCACGGGGACCATATGGGGCACCGGGATTCGAACCGATGACCTTTTGCATGAAAGGTAAACGCCTTACCTCCATGCTATCTCCCGGGCCCCAATATATTAAACTTTTTAATAGTTGAATAATTTCAGTTGGGTGGAAAATTTTCAAATATAATACAGAGAGTTCCTATATGCTCATCATCTATTATCCCCTAATAGCTTACATTGCTACTGTCAAAGCAAAGAAATCAGTATGGTCATACTGCTCTTTGATAGACATAGTTCTATTTTGTCAGTGTATTATTTTCTTTTATTAGTAAAGCAGATTTAAAATGCACTTGCATTTTTTTTTGTTTTAGGACCACACAGAGCAAAGTTCAGGAGTTACTCCTGACTCTGCACTAGAAATCGCTCTTGGGAACCGTATGGGATGCTGGAGATTGAACCTGGGTCTATCCCAGGTCATCTGCATGCAAGGCAAACACCCTACTGCTGTGCTATTTCTCTGGATCCTGGACTTGCATTTTAATTGACATTCTTTCCATAGAGAGTGGGATCTATGTCTTCTGATCTTGAGATTGACCTTAGTTATATTTTGACCAATCGAGTACAGTGAAAAGAATAATATATGACTTTTCATACCAAGGTTATATATTGGTTTGAAGTCTCTGTTAGAACAGTTCAAATATTATAACCACCATCCAGAGAGGAAGCCCAAAAAGTATACAGAGAGAGACCATATAGATAGATTTGAAGATCATAGAGGATGGTGTGCTTAGTCTCCAAACCTACAGTTGCTGAAACCTTACACAATTTTAGCTCTAACTACTGTCAGACTCCACTGTACACAGCTTTCCAGTTAAGAATTTCTTGAGTTCCTTAACTCCCAGACAGTGTGAGAGACACGACAATAGTTATTTTAAGTCACTATGTTATGGGAATTTTCATTATGTAGCAGTAAAGAAACAAGTTTTCACCAATATGTTTTCAATGATATTTGAGGCTCCTTTACATGCAATAACCCCAGTAAGACACTATTCCAGCTTTTCCCCTTGATTACACATGTAATATGCCAGGTACTATATTGAAAGCGGAGAAAATGAGGTCACTGAGATGGTCTCTTGACTCTGAGGGTTCATAGTTGGAAAGAGAAGCAGGAATTAAACAAATAACAAAGCATGATATGTGAAGAGTTGAGAAAAGAAACAAATTTCTTGGAGACAAGTTGATACACTTTGTTTGAGCCAAAACTTAGAGGATGATTTAGAGACTCCCCACTATGGAAGTTGGGAAGAATGTAAGATGAGTTTGTGGTGTCCAAAAGAGCCCTATATAGTTGGAAACTCAGGGTTTATTAGCATGAGTTCATATTTGGGGTTTCAGGGTGAAGCTACACATAAAAATGTAGGAAAAGTGCAGAAAACAGGAAGGAGAAGCTGAAGTCAAATTTCTAGAGTGGAGCCATACATCTTAGACTGAATCTAGTAATCTTTCCAGAAATGTCTCCTAAAAGATGATGTTTAAACGTTTGTGACCTAAGGAATTTGGACTCAAAATATACATTCACTGTAGGCTGCTTGACCTTCTGGAAAAATAAACTCTGGACATGACTGAAGGTTAGGGTTCAAAATATTTAAGAAAATCTGTTAAAGTACTGGTCAGAAGATCTAGAAGGTTACATTTTTTTTTGGTTTGTCTTTTCCATGGAGTCCATGGGAAGGGACAGGAGGGAGGTGAAATACAAATATGCATTTTCAAAGTAAACAGAGCCTAGGTGAAAGGTAATTGAATAAACTCGGTGAAGGCAACCACTAAAGACAGAAATGGAAAAAAGGGTTGGAGAATAAATCAAAGCAACACATGAGAATTGCATGGAAATGGAAGGGAAAAGCCTAGAGAGGGTTGTGGAAATCCTGAAGTTTAGTGCCAGGACAGCTTCATCTATTTAATCAAGTTGGAATTTGTTTTGTCCCTTGCAAACAAAATTATCTTTGCTAAGTCTCCAAGCTTATCTATACTTCCTTGTTGATTCTCTTCTTCCAGAGGGAGAGAAGCTCAAGGAGATAAAAATAAGTTGTCCAAAGTCACACCACTGGTAAATGCAGAGCGTTACAACCTGATAGTTTTCCTCCGAAGCTGTAACTTTCCCCAGATTAAAAAAAAAAAGCACCACATCGCCTCTGTTATTTCATCCACCAACCCACTCTTCCTTTTCTCCTCATCCCCTCAGATAGCTACTTTCTCTTAACCAAAATTCTGTGCAATGGAAAGGAAAGAACTATCACAGTATAAAATAATGATGCTGGTTTTCATCTCTCAATTATCTCAGTTTAGAGGACAAAACACCTCTCAGCTGCAATACAAGCCAAAACTATTCATTTCAAGAGACCATAGCAAAGTATCACAGCCTGGATTCTGAAAAATCAGACCCTAATCTGGTGGGGGATGTTAAGGGAGTTGGGTCTATACTTTAGTGGTACTCAGGAACAATTCCTGGCTCTGTGCCTAAAAGTGTCCTCTGGTAGTACTCAGGAGACCATATGTAGAGCCAAAAGTAAACCAGAAGGCAGCATGCAAAGCAAATTTCTCTTAATCTCTGTATTGTTTTTAGCCCTGTCCTGCCTCCAGGCCCAAAGATCTTCACCTTCTAGCTCTAGAAATGAAAGAAATCAAATGCCGGCTTTGGAGTACTGCTATAGTATAAACGGCAACCTTTTTATGTCATCCTTACAAGACATTTCTCAGCAAGATCTTTCTCTCTTCATCTCTCATCAGGCCAACAGTTCCCTGGATCAAGTCACACCCACCTGTGTGAGCTCATATTACACTTGTGACCACCTGAAATCCCCAACTCAAACTCCAGTTTCATGAAAGGTTAAGTTATCAACCTAAATATCTGGGAGATGTAGGTAGAGAAATTCAATCCAGCAACAAAAAAAGCTAATAGTGGGATCAAGGGAGATAGTAGTGGGATCATTTCACAACTCAGGGGGGGATGGGTTTCCAAAGATGATGTTTCCTATGCAGGAAGTGGCAGAAGCAAAATTCCTATCAAATCTCTGATACCCAAATCTACAGTTTCCATTCTAGGAGTTTTTCATACTTTTATATCATCTCTGAAGAGATTTAAGTGGCATGATCTAACTAAAGAATAGGCCTCTTTTTTCACTTGTCTCTCCTTTCACTCTTTCTCCCTTTATCTTTCAACTTGGTGGTGGTGGTGGGGGGGGGGGGCTGAAGGGGCCTGATTGGGTAAGAAGTGTAGCTCCAGGGAATCTTCTTTTCAGATAAAGATCTGTGATTTGCTTTCTCACACCTTTTTGGATCCTATAGATTCTAGGTAAACCCACTAATTATTAGGTTTCTTGGCCAGTGGGACCTTTTTCTATTTGTGTTTTATTTCCCCACCTCCATTCCCATCTCCTGGACAAGAAGTTATGTGCCTCATCTACAGCTGGACACCTGTTGCCAAGAAAAATAATTCCCCTGAGTACAGGATGTCACTTAAGGAAACAGGAGGGAAGGGTATTCTGCCAGCAGCACAGTGGTCAGAGGACAGGAGCAGGGAGGCCACCAGGGACCCAGAGGGTGGGGCAGTGTTTAGGGAGGGGATCTGGCGTGAAGAGGGAAGCAGGGCCAGGGACAGATGTGGAGAGTTTTGTAGAGAGCCAGAAAGAGGAGAAAAATTGTCTTCCAAAGAAAAGGGAGGAAATGGCTATAGAGGAGGAAGTCCAAGGGGAAGGGAGGGGAAGATTTGAGAAGTGAGTGGACAATGGGTGTGACTTATTATCTACCAAGTTTCACTCTTTCGAAATCTAGTGGCCAACACTAGAAGACTGGGAAGGCTTCCTCGGGTTACCCATCTGACAGAAAATTCTGGCTGAGTGTAAAAGCAGGGAATCATGGTGCTTTTTGGAAACTCACCACATGGTAGGTAAGGTATCAGGTGCTGTGAATAGACAAAATCTGGTACCTGTGAATGGAGGTCGCAGGAGGTAGATCCATTTAGGTTGCAAAGGGGATCCATTGCAACTTATACTAGCATCACAATAGCATCTTAGATGCCTGAAACAATATATGTCAATTATGTTCATGTTAAAAACAAAATGAATGGCTAGAGAGACAGTACAGTGCATTGGACATTAGTCTTGCATCCAGTTAACCTTGCTTTGACCTCCTACATCTTATATGGTTTCTTGAGCACTACCAGAAGTAATTCCAGAGTGTATAGACAAGAGTAAATCCTAAGCATTTCATGGTATGACTTCTTCCAAAAAATTGGAGGCAAAATATTTTCAACAAAGACGCCTTTATAGACGAGGAATTAGTTTCCTTGTACCTACTTGTCTTTTAAATATACAGATGCATGCATACATGCACATACACACATACGCATATGCACACAGGGAGTTGCCATCCAGGTAAGTCCCTGCAAGAACAATCTCTAGATCAGGACAATACCAGACATTGCAACAGGATTTCCTTACCTGGCAGGACACAAGTGCACTGTTATTTGCACCCTTCCGTTATCTAGGTGAAGAAGACTGAGTCACAAGGAAACAGAGCAACAGAAGAAGAAATGAGAAAGTCAACATACCATCTTAAATGTAGTGGAAAGAGGGCTATTGAGGCAGGACATAATGTCCTGAGCTAACTAAATGGTTCTCCTTCCAGCTACAAGGTATGGGACAATGGTCCAAGTCATACAAGGAGACTAACACTCAGTAGTCCTCTCACAAACATGCTGAGAGAAATGACATGGCCTCTGGTTCTCAACAAATGCACCAGGTTTCAGGCTCTTGGGTTATATCCAGCTCCCTAGCAATTTCTTCACACTGGATAGGCTATCCAATATCAGCCTCAGGTGACAGACTTGGCTGCAAGTCTCATTTCTGTCATGTGCTGGCTTGGGACCTCCAGGCCCTGGCTTCACCGTCCTGCAATCTCAGTTTTCTGCAGGTTGATTGTTTTCAGGGTCACAGATGAAATGAGATGATGGCTATAACTTGGGACAGGCTGGGTTAGAAGGGAAGAAAAAGTTCATCTCCTGGTTAAGAGCTTAAGTTCTGGTTCAGACTCTCCAATTCAAGGTCTGGCTCTCGGATTTGTGACATCAGTCAGTTAGCTATGTCTCCAGGTCTGGATTTCTGGTCAATGAGATGTGACCCACAAGCCTAAAGTCAGAAGAAGGCTGGAAAGAGGGTTTGAGCTGATGTAGACAGCCTCAGAGCAGTAATGAATCAATGTAGAGAAGTCCTAGAACTCAGAGAAACCATGATCCCCAGCAGTTACTATTAATTCCACTTTCTTGTCCTCTTTTACTTTGTCTTCTTCAGGCCAATGCTTCAAGTAACCATCATTTATCAAGTTGAATCGCTCATGAAATTTGGAAGATTTTCCTAAGTTAGGATTTTGGAGGTCCTTGTCTTCTGGCACTCTGCACAGTGCTCTGAAGTTATAAAGAGACTTTTGAAATATGATTTCAGATCTAGGGTAGTATGTTTTGCTTTCTCAAATTGCCATTTCTTCTTTTATAAAATAGAATGATTTTTACTTTATATGCACTGCTAGTGCACCAAAGGATAGGAAAGTGGTAGAATGTGGCCAGGCATGTGATAAGCAGAAACACTTAATGATTATTTTTCCAACCTGGAGGAACAAGTTCCTTTTTAAAAATAGATCATTCATGGAGAAGGTTTTACTTTTGATAAGAAATATATTATAGTTTTCATCACTATGCTTTGAATGACTGATTTTGTGGTTCATTAAAGTAGGAAGGGAGGAAGCATGGATAAAAAGAAGGAATGAGGAAAATAAAAGTAGGACGTAATTAAATTTAGATCGATAGTTTTTAAACCAATTGTTAGTCTAAGAAAAATACACTTAAAGATGGCAAAAATGAAGGTAAAACATCGACTAAAAATTAAAAACAATTAGAGTTAAAGTAGGTCCTTTTCTGAAGCTTACTTCTTGCTTCATACTGGCTGCCCTGCTCTTTTTGTGCTCACCACTGGCACCTCTCCTCCAAAGCCACTTACTCATGCTACTAGACACATGTTTTGTGTGAAGAAATGGTCTAGTTAAATAGTTCCTATGGCAGTGAGTACATTTGAGATTAAAATGTAACTTAATTACAAATGTACAAACATGGTAACTGATGTTTACAGAGAAAAGGGAGAATGAGTTTCTAAAGACAAGTTAACTATAGGGTATGTTGACTTTCTCTCTGCAGCCTTTGCAGTCTTTTAACAAAGCCACCTTCTGAAGGGCTCCACTTGGGCAATTCGTCTGTACAAGCTTTAAGAATCCCATTGCACTCCAGGCCATGCATTCCAGGCAGAGATCTGGACACAGGAATGTTTCTGTGTGTTTGTACTATGTTTCAAAAGCCAAATGAAGTTTTGTGTTTCCTTTTTTCTACTCCGAAATCTTACACTTACTTCAGCTCCTTGAAATAATATTCAATGATGTAATTTCATAGCTATCCCTTTCCACTTTTCATTCATTTCTTTGTGGCAGTCTGTCATAAAAATTGTTTGTTAGTTGAAGCTTAAAAGATACCCTATCTGTGCATTTTGTACTTTTCCCATACTGTCTTTTTAATTGTAGCAGCACCTGTTATTTGTGTGCACCCCTAAGTTAATCTA